>APFE030960086.1:727-27866 GCA_000404065.3 Pinus taeda
AGCATTTCTGCAACCATACGTTCAATTTCACTCTTTTAGGCATAGGGATATCTGTACGGCCTGATGTTTGGAGGAACACTTCCTGAAATCAGATGAATAGCATGATCATGATCACGAATAGGTGGGAGACCTTTGGGAGTCTCAAATACCTTGGAATGATTGTCCAAGACTATTTGGAGATCTAGAGAAATAGATGATTCCAATGTGGAAACATCTAGCGAACATAATTGTGCAATTACATCTTTTTGTTCCTTTTTTAGAAGCTTTGTCATACCATTAGAGCTGATTATCTTTCCTGGTTTCCCTGTAATACCTCTTAATACAACTTTCTTTCCTTCCATAGAAAATTTCATGAAAGGTTCTTGAAAATTAAAAGCTATTGTTCCCAAGGATTGTAGCCATTGGACTCCTAGTACAACATCAGCACCTCCCATTGGAATGGAAAGCATTGGGCTAGTCAATACATATTCTCCCATGGATAGCTTGATATTATGGCACTTTCCAGAGCAATTTATTGTTCCTCCATTTGCAACCATCACTTGACACTCTGGTGCTGGATAAAGAAGCAATTCAATTCTTTTGCTACCTTACAATGAATAAAATTGTGAGTACTTCCTAAATCAATCAACACTATTACCTTTTTCTTCTTGATTTGTCCTTCTATCTTGATGGTTTGAGGAGTGGTAATTCCCGCCAATGCATTACAAGATATGGTCGGATTCATTTCTTCTTTATCTAGGCTTTGTTCCTGGAGTATACCCTCTTCTTTTGTCCTTTCTTGCTCCTTTTCTTCTTCCTCTTCACAATCTATGTAGAATAATTTCTTCTCAGCACACTTATGACCTTTAGTGTATTTGCTATCACAACTGTAACAAAGCCCTTTTACTCTTTTTCTTCCAATTGTTGTGGTGTCAACCTTATAGGTTGTGGAAGATTAGGGGCAACAAAACTTCCATCTCTATAGTTGTGAGTGGTATGCTTCCTGGTTGCATAATTTTGCTTTCCATTTTTCTTGCTAACCTGAATGCCTTCTCTAATGAATCAGGTTCCCAAAGGCGAACATCATGTTGGATATTATCCTTTAAAGACCCTATGAACACATCAATCCTATGCTCCTCTAGAATATCTTTTACCCTTATGTTCAATTTTTGGAACCCTCAATGTGCTCCATTATTGAACCCTTTTGTTGGAGACTTATCAATTGGCTAAAAAAAGTGTTGCTTTTTGTATCCTCATAATGTGCCATCAATTATTCCATAAAAATTGCCCAAGTGATAAATTGTATACGAGAGCAAAGTCATTGATACCATACAAATTGATTTGGTTCCAAATATAAAGTTGCAATACGTACCTTTTGTGTGTTTTGCACATTATTGAGATCGAAAAATTGCTCCATCTGTAATATCCATGTTGCAGGATCCTTGCCATCAAACTTTCTCATACCGATTTTTGGAATATGGTGGGTCTTCGATCCAACATTAGAGTCTATGGAATCATGATTAACATTTCTTTTGTTCTCATCATGAGTTTCCTTTACTACCCTTTCACCTTTAGTGACCCTTTCTTGTAGCAACTTATTCATATTTATCTTCAATTCTTCCATGTCTGTTTTCAAATATATCTTCAGATCATCCATCTTAGCTTCTACGTCATTCATCTTAGCTTCCACATGATTCATCTTAGCTTCTACACCTTTCTTTAAACAATCCATCTTAGATTTTGTTCCTTTTCGTGCAAGTGACACTTGTTGCACTTGGTCTTGTAATTTTGATATATCATGTTGCATTTCTTCCTCTTCTTCATGAGTCATGCTAGAGATTTCAGGTTTCCTACTAGGTGTTTCCATTTTATTTCTTCGAGGCATCAATTACTGATAATAATGCTTCACTATGCCCTTTGAATTCCCCCAAAATAAATTTTCAAACCAAGCTTAAGCAAACATTAAAAAATATACACACCTTTTTTCACTTTGTAGGAGCTCGATATTGCCTCTGATGTATCTCTGTAATTTCTGATCATCCAGTTCTAAAATTGTGACCTACGATAGCCCTCTGTGTCATCTTTACAATGCCACCAGTCTGACCCCAATTGGATTCTCCAATGAAGAGTTATGCCAAATCTCCCACAGTGACCTGATTATAGACTAATTCAGTAGAGTGAACTTGTACGACGTTCCACGAGTCACTATTTCGACCTTTGGCTCTGAACAGTATATAGAAGAAACTATAGTCCATCCTCTTTCTGTACCTTTTTATAAAATTTCAATCCAATGCCCAGAGAAAAAGTTATGACGATTTTCCCCAAGTCACCTGTTTGGAATGTAATTCAGGAGTCTGCAAAAAGACAAACTTCCTCAGATCATATCTCCGCAATTATAGCGCAAAATGCTCTGAATTTCGGACCCGAGATTTAGTGCGATGTCTTCTCAAATGGGTTTTATTTTCAACTTCTGAAACGTCGCTGAAAAAAGGTTATAGCAAAAATTCCACGATGACCTGTTTGGAGTAGCAAAACCCTAGAATCCAAAGCTCTGATACCAAATGTTATGAAACCAGCTCAAGAAAAGATAGAAAATATAGATCAACGCCTTAGAATTCAGCCTCTTCAAGGGGAAACATCTTTTACATTACATAAATGAACAATTCTTGGATGATACAAATGAAAAACCTCCTTTCTATATATAGGAGTCTAAGGGGTCATAACATAATCAGAGCCTACATAACAATAATAATGTAAGGGCACAATAATAACAATAGTGGGCTTCTATGGGGCACAATAGTAACAATATGGGCACAATAGGGGCACAACAATATTAATAAGGGGTAGAACTACAATAGTAATAGGGTAATCACTAGTATTATGGGGACCCAACATAAAAAAACTAAAAAACTAAAAGAAATAATGTTGGGGGTCCACATTGAATAGGTGGGTGGCCACCAATATCCACCTGGATCATTTCTGGATGGATTTCAGAATCTGGGGTGGAGGTGGTCTCAAGGTTCATTTTAAAAGGCCTAGGAATTCCTTGAATGGTTTTGGTGGGATACACGGCAAAGCCGATTCTGAAGGGATAAGTCTCAGTTTCGGGCCTAGTGATCTGGTTTTGGATTGCGGTAAAACTTGAGATACTAGTCTCATTTTATGGCCTAGTGATCCAGGATTGGATTGCAGTAAAGGCCGAGAGACAAAGAGACAAAAAATTGCTCAAGGATAGTGATGGATTCCAAATGGCATTCCAAGTTCGATTGGATTGTGATCGAAGCATTGGGTTTGATGTGATCATGGTTTGGTGAGCATGGAGGTGGTTTAACCTCTAGATTCCCTTGGTTGTTATTGGATTGGTTGTTCTATGAGATCCCACATTCATGCCTGGAATATGGCATGAGGATGATTGGCTGAAAGAGAGATTTGGTTCAACCATGTCTATGGTCGGGTGGTACGTGGAAGTCCTGTACTTGGTCGGATTTGCCTATGATTAATAAAAGCTAAGTTCTCTTACTTTTGTACTTTTTTATATGTGGATTTAATGTTTTTCATATTGTTGATGGTGTTGGACCCGCCAACATGTCAGGGGATCTCCCCGGTAAGAAGTCCCAATTAAACCTCAAACTATTTGGTGTAGGAGTCCCAGCAATGGGTCATATGGTAATGCCTTGACCGTGATTTCACACAGAGGCAAGTAATATAACTCCATTTCTAGTAAGGGTGTGATGGTTGCAGTGATCCAAGGAAGGTGCATGAGAGGTTCTAACACACAAGGGTTGAGATGAGTGCGTCCCTTCGAAACCTGTCATAGCATGAAGTTAAGAAGGGAACACACGAGCAAAGATGCATCACAAAATGGAAGGAAAGTTAGCTAGCAATCCAAAGTTATGGTTAAACCAACAACACATTTCAGAAATATTCGTACATACATACATAGATAGCTATACATGCATGCGTAAGTAAACATATACATATATCATTTAGAATAAACGAGATAGCTGAAATATAATACAACATATGCATGAAACGTGTTGGCTCTTATTATATAAAGAAGTGTAAGTTCCAGTCATACAATACTTCCATGTCCAACCATTAGTTCTGACAGTAGAATGTTACAGCCAAAACTACCTATTCCTCCAAAGAGATGTACTAGCTCTGCGCAGTGGAGAAGCCAAGGCTCACTATAATATTGTCCAAGCTCTCTCCAAGATAGTCTTATGAGAAGCTTGGCTAACCAAAAGCCTTTACCATGAGTTATGAGGGAATATTTATAGCAAAGGGTGGGGTGACCCTTGACATTCCCCTTTGTGACAGTTCACCTACCCTCATGACTCTTCATCTACTCTATGACTATTACATCCAACTATCGACACTTGAATTACACTTGACATGATGTTACATTACAATGCACATGTACCCATGTGAGACAAAATGGCTTGAGAAAGCCATGCTAGACATCACTATGACTCGAAAAACTATTGGAAGACAAAATCTTCAACATCTTCATTATGATTGACAGTAGCAAACTAATGCCAAGATTGGTAGTCTGCGATGGTGTCCTTGTGCTCCAAGGTGACATATTTCTGGAACCTAACTCTTGCCTCTAAAGGATCTAGGTACACTTCTCAGGCTCCTCTGTTCAACTCGTCTGAAAGCATGTGCATCATTATCTTCAATGCGGTCGGACCAGAAACATACGTGTGCATGATGTCTGCACTAATTGGCAACTCTAGGCTGGGGGCTATACACATCAACTCGTCAAAGTATGAGTCAAGCTCTAGTCGAATTGTTCCTTTGTATTCGCTTGGGTGAGAGTCCCAATAGATGGGATCGTATCTGCACACACCAAAACATCCATACTCTTGAATACACATGCATGGGAAGCCTGTAGACTAGTGATGAGTTGCGGGAGCTCTTAATAGTTCTAGATCTGACTCTAGATACATGCCTTTCGCTTGACTGCTATGGGCTTCATCATATTAGGCAAGTGAAGTGGGGCTCCCTTGTATCTCATTGTCCATGTTTGCATGTATATCAAAAACAACATGTACATTCGACAATATATGTGCTCTTCTAGCACATTGTTGCTGCCATCCATTGAGATGGACAACTGCCTTATGCACAATACCAAAGTTGGAATACAACGCCTACATAATAGTGTCAAGGGGAAATACTTCATCTAGTATTGCCTTCTTTAGTTCAGCTCGAGCGGATGCTATAACCAACTCTCCTCCTTGCTTGGTTTTCTGAAGTTCCTTAACCATACGCTCATTCTCAGCTATCAGAAGGAAAACACTTGAGCTAGTGGCTTTGGCATATGCTCTTGGAGCATTGGCCAAGGTTGTTGGATATTTGCGCACATTAGACACAATCACTCGTTCTTCAACTTGTGCAGGAGATGTTTGATCATTCGGAGTCGACACTTTGCAAGACTGCACAACTCTATGTTGGGACTCGTCGAATGAGAAATTGTGCATCTCTCCTTCCAACTGCTCTCCAAGGATCTCAGTGCCTCCTTGGTTGCTTGAGACTTGCTCCTCTTCTAGATGCAGTGAAGTGGGTAAGCCAACCTCATAGTGATGAGGCATGAGGTCGATGTCTTTCTCTAACTCCTATTGCTCCAAGTCCACATCCATTTGTTCAAGTGCTTACTCTATCTCATGAGTGAAGTCCTACTCATGCGATTGTTCACCATGTCTGCCTGATGCCAGTTGTTCTGATGAATCCACTACCTGTATGGGCGTTGTTTCATCCATCTACACATGTTGTGCCCCTACTATACCTGTTTCCATTGTGCTTCTCTCTCTTGTTTGTGCAATTCTTGTTCCTTCTAGAGTTGCTCCTTCAAATCATGCAACTCCTTCTTTGTTTCCTTCATTATCTTCTTGTCTCTTTGTCTTTGCGTGATTTTCTTGTCGCGTTGTTGCCTTTTTTCCCGTAGAGCCATATCTACTCTCTTCACTAATGGATCTGCTCGAAACTTGCATCTTTTATCTTCCTCCATGCGATCGACAATCTTCCTCTTGCCCTTGTCGTGCACTGGTATGCTTTCCTCTAATGTTCTTGCTATTGTTGCTTTTGGTGCTCTTCGGGATGTTGCTTCGCTAACCACTCCATAGCGAAGTCAACCTATTCATTTGGTCTAAAGAAACTGTAGAAATTTCTCCATGGGCCCTCCTCCGCCAAATCACATGCCCCGTGGATCCAGTTGACATGTGCTCTCGTGTAGTGATCTTTCATAAGGAAATGCAGGTCATACAGATTGTAACTTCGGAGGTTGAATGGATACTTCCACATCTTTTCTACTTTGACATTTGTGTGCTTGAAACTCTATATCTCGTATAAACAGATGTGTAGCAGAAGAGAGGGCCAAGGTGCATTCTTCTTCTGATGCAACCTAGCTGTCAATCCTACCATGATGTGATATGCTACCCCTTTCATGACGAGTACATCCAAGGAAAACTTTAATCGAACATGAAGAGGCTTCTCCATACTATACATTCGTATGAAGGTGTCGGACGGTGAGGCATACCAATCAGCTATGTCCATTAGTGCCTTCATTACTGCCTTCGACATGCAGGGTGGATCCTGTTCAAATGTCATCTTGTAAACTGGGGTGACAAAATGGTTGGACAACTGTGTGATAAATCCTCTAAAGCTACATTCAGATAACAACTTACAATAGGTGTTGACAACATTCTCCACTGGTGACCATGCCCACTTCAAGCCTGGGAACTCCTATTGGGCACAGATTGCATCCAAGATGTAGGTGGACATGTAGATCTTTGTTTGCATACCTTCGGGTGACTATCGACCCCTTGTTACCTGTTCCTTCAATTGATGAGCCAACATGCCAGACAAGTTACATGGTCTTCCTCCTCTAGCCATTTAGTCTAGTGCAATCACCTAACTCTATGCAAAGGGTTCCGTACTTTCTTGGCCATACAATCGACATGAAAAGATGACCAAGTATTGATATGCCTTCCGCAATATATTTGTCTTGTAGATCTGGTTGGGTGTCATCTTGAATCTAGCTAGTTCCTTCAACCAGTTCTTCAAAAGGTCTCTAGAGTTAGCATTGCTACTAGGTATGCTGAAGGGAGTCTTCATGATGACCACAGGCTCTGACATTTGATACATCTCATCATGATCCTGTGCCCTGAAGGTTGCAATCTTCCACTACTTAATGTCATTGTCTCAGGATCTATGTACGAGACGATCCAATGTATCATGTCCACACATGGGAACATGGGGTATCTAAATGTAATTCGGTACAAGTTGAACTTGTGGATGTTCACATACATCTGGTGATCTTCAAGGTCTTCCCCGAATGTGCCTGCAAATGCATCATTGACCTCTTTCCATTTCAGCTTGATGTCCTTGTCTAGAAACAACTTGGTATCTTCATAGATCAGTAGACATGTGGACACTCGCTCAACTGCTACTCCAGTGGCACTTCAGTTAGTGTCCTTTGATCCTACTCTCTTGGAGGCGATTGATCCTATACTGCTAAGAGGCAGATGAACACCTAAAATATCTAGAGACAAAGCAACATGCATGGCAAGAAATTTTTCAGCAAAAAACCAAAGCAAATTCGGGGAACAACATAACACATAGCTTGGGATTGATAAGCAGGGATTGCACAATTTCTTCTGGGATGCTAGGTAACTAGCTACTAGAACTACGTAAAAGGAAATTTAGGCTATCTCAAGCTACTAGAACTACGTAAAAATAAATTCAGGCTATCTCAAGGCATGACATGCTACTAGACTTGTGCAATGCACAATCCAAGCTAACTGTTGACTGTTGGAATTGCACAATGTGCAATTCCAGCTAGTAATGGCTATAGGATAAGTGACTGCATTGCGAATTTTTCTAGGCCAACAGTCCCTCTCCCATAGGATTATGAAATTCAAGCCTGGGAAATAGCCGCTGGGAAAAACTACACATTTCTAGAGAGGAAGACAAAGTCTTCCCTCTCAAGATTGCGCAATGCTGTCTTCGTGAGGCAGAGTCCAGGGCAAGGCTGCCCAGACCTGCCAATGGGAAACTGAAAGCAAATGTGAAACTGAATGCATAGTGATGCTGAGTGAAAGTATAAGTTATTGATCATGAATGCAATCATTGGATGAATGATTCAGAAAATGGAACAACATGCATGCAGGTGAAGCGAATTTCCGAATCAGTGATCGTTCATGCAAAACAGTTTCATGCATGCGACAACAGTGAGATGGAAATGAAAACTGAAATGGTGTTAGTACAAGCTAGCATGCAAGTAAACAATAGAAAGTGTTCAAATAAGTCAAGAAACCAACACTCGCACAAGAGAAAACACAAAAGCCGACAAAAATGCTAAAAAATATAAGTTGAGACCACTTACCCATGAATATTTGAGCCAGATGTGTCAAAGAGTCCTAGATGTGTTGTGGGATGTCTGAGCTCCAAGATAGATGTGAATGAATGAGCTCTGAGGCATCGAATAAATAATTTTGAAGCTCATGACGCCCATGCCACAAATCTAAGAAAAAGCGACACTTGGAGGAAATATTCTAAAACGACCTTGCATGTAACCTCCGACTACAAAAAATAACTTCCTGAATCATGGGATGCCGTTTGCATGTTTCCTTTTGCTATTATGGGAATTTTCCTTAGTATCGAGTGGAATTGGATAACTCAATTGCAAATTCAAGAGTCTGCTCAACTGCTGGGAGAAAATGTACATTTCTGAATGGGAGATGGGTTGGTTGCCCAAAGGATTTACGCAATTTCTAGGCAAAGCAGCTGACTGCTGCCTAGGATTGCACAAATTCTAGGTTGAGTAGCCCTTCTGGGAAAATTGCACAATTTTCACTGTGAGGGTTGACTGGAATATTTGTGCAATTCTGGAGCCCAGCAAGCTGCTAGACAGAATTGTGAAATTTCTGGAGGGAAGATTGGTTTCCCTCCAAAATTGTGCAATTTATTGAGGGAGATGCTCAACCTACAACTAGTCCAACTTCGGGGAAACATACTGTGAGGGGAATGCATCAAGCTCTAATGGACAGATTTTCTTTCTGTAAGAAAATCACTGAAGCTTATGTACTTGATGAAGCAAGACATGCTTCTATGAAAGGTTGGTAGGGAGGCTCCAAAATGAAGCTAAAGAAAAATTTTGGAGGGTGGTTGTAGCTGCTACAACACTTGGCGACACATTGGTAGAACTCCAGCTCTCTGAATGGATCTTGTTCGTGAAAAGCAAGTCTAACACCTCCAAAAGTATTGTTCAGTCCTCAACTCTTCTTGGCTTCTACACTAGCTTGATTGTAAGATGTAGCATCTACCAAGTTCTTGGTAGATTGACACACATTCCAAGCCAAGGAAACACAGTTGTTTCGATTGGGGTTGAGGGGTATATTGGTTCACAAGTAGTATAGTCGTCAGACTATCAATTTCATCTCTAGTGTTGCTCCACTGCTAGCAATCCTAGACAGTACCCCGATGGAGTCACATAGGAACACAAGCATGGCTCCGCTACTAGTGAGCCTGGTGAGTACCTCGACAGAGTTACTTGCATCACCTCTCTACGCATGAAGCTTTCTTCTTCTTTCGCCTTATTCACTTTTCATTTGAAATTTTTCATTTTTCATTTTTTCATTTTTCATAATTGTGCATAGTACTTATTCATTTCAGAGGTAGAAGAGTGATCCCGACTGATTGAGAGCAGAACAGGTTGTTACAGTAGAGTAGTTTACTATACCTCTGACATCCTTGTTAAGGTTTTGCCTCTCACATTACTCTACTTGACTGAGCTGACAAGGGTTAACCCAGAAATAACTGACTAGAGTAGGTGACACTAGTTAACACGCAAGCGTTGTGTTTTCACCAAGTTCACTTCGAACAATACGTATTTTCCATCGACATATCATGGACTAAAAGTAACAAGTTCTTCATACAAAGGCAAGATGACAGATAACCAAGTAGTGATAGTTGTACAAGGCCTCTTGTGCTTTACCCAGCTTGTTTCAAGAGTCATACATGGCTTCATGCAAAACTAACCTATGAACAAAACAAGCAAACAAGAAAACGTCAAAGCAACGAAAAAGAAGAAGTAAAAGAGAAAGCAAAGCGAGTAAGTAAACAAACAAGTAGACAAACAAACAAACAAAGCAAGCAACCAAGCATGCAAGAAAACGAACTGAAAGTAAACACTACTCCTACTCCTAACCTAATGGTGCATGGGCCTGAACACGTGAAGTGATATTTCCAATGCAGCCACTGCGCATTGGTTGAAGACTGGGTCCATGAGCAACCTGGTTGTGCAAACCAGCAAGAAAGAAACATATAACAATGAAGACAAACACACTTCATGTTTCAAAGTGCCCACAGGACATAAGTGAGTGCAACTAGATGACGAGCTACATGTGGACATATCATGGTGTTATGCGACATTGCATGTAGTTGTGAAGCATATGCACATTCTTGACAGTGACATGCAAGAAAACAAAAGAAAAAAAAACAACTTGCGTCATGCACGTGTGCTTGCAATGTAAGATTCCTCCAATGAATGAGCAATAGGATCATGTAGTTCGAGTGGAAGAAGTATGAACTATGTGTGATATTGATCTTCAATGCATATAGATGAGTGATGAGGAGCCTCAGGTGATTGAAAATTTTCTTGATTGGAAGTGAAACCAACCTCCGGATAGTGAAGGCCTAACATAACCATCAGCTCGGGCTAAAGTGCCTCGACAGTCTAGGGTGTTTGAACTTCACCGTCAGATAGATCATCATAGGCCGGTGGCTTCAAAAATCAACTCCGATAGAATCACGATCGTGATCGAATATGAGGGTAAATGGATCACGATAGCCACAATCAAAAAAATCAATGATTTCATCGGCATCCTCATGATTTCATGAATCAAACAAAGGAGTAGATGAAAAGAGAACAAATTCATCCTATGTGTTTCTGGAAAAGGCAGATGAAAGATCAAGTGGATTTTCAATGAATAATTTATCTTCTCCATTGTCAGATCATGGACTAACATCCGTTGTTTCCTACGAGTGATCAACAATGGGTTCATATGTAGATGAAGATACACAGGCGAAATCATGGATGGCAGGTCCACCAAAGATATCAGGAAAGAATGGAGGAGGCTCAGACAAAAGGGACGCATCCTTCGCCGAGTGTTGATACTCAAGCTCCCACTCATACTCTTCATGTATGACAGCGCATGTTGGTTGTGCAACACCAACTCTGTCAGTGGCTTGATCCTCGTTCATAATAAGTGTAGAGTCTAGAATGGAAGAACAAAAGACATTATCATCTAGAGGATTAGTTGAGTACGGAAACAGAAGTTGTGGAACAAAATGCATATGACAACTCAATGGACTCACAACCAAATCTACACGAAAATTAAGAGAAGTGATGTTGGGAGGATGTGACAGATGAACTGGTGTGTGAACATGATCTCCCAAATCACTCTGTAGTGGTGGAGTTGTTCGATGAATGGAAGGTGGATAGTCACTTGTGATAGTGACTGTCTCTATCTAAGATTGTGCAGCTCGATCGCTGAAGAATGTTGAGCGAGGCTTGATTTCAAAATTCTTCTTAGGACGAGCAAATTTCTTAATGCAATACTCGAATCGGTCCCAAAGATAGAAAAATTTCATCTCGCTCTTTGAAGCTTGAAACTACAACTCACAAAGTCACTGCCAAAAATCCATAGCTGATTCATGCAAAGCCTTCCATTGTTGTAACAGTTTTTGGTCAAGATGTTCTGGACCAAAATGATGGAAAGTGTCTTCAATGAGATCACAAAAGTGCTCAAGTGAGTGCACACTACCAGCCGATGGGCTGCATAGCCACCGATGTGGAGATTTGCGAAGTGTGTATGCAAGAAGAAATCTGGCTTGTTTGTCAGAACATCCATCTTCCTCATGAAGCATGGAAATAAAGTCATGTAAGAACTTAGTCCATGCCACTTTTCCTTCAACATCATACATGTAAGTGGACAAGAGATCAAACAACTCCCTCATGATAGTGACATCTTTGAGATTCGAAAAACATTGTGGAGGAAGGAGAGTGCAAGAATCCATGATAGATATGCAAAGGTTCAAAACAAGATGAGAGGACACATCTTGTCATTTTCCCTCCTTCTAGTGCTAGAAACGTTGACAGTGTTGGACTCGCCAACATGTCATGGGATCTACCCGGTAAGAAGTCCCAATTAGACCTCAAATGTTTTGGTGTAGGAGCCACAGTAGTGGGTGGTATGGTAATGCCTTGACTACAATTTTGCACAAAGGAAAGTAAGATAACTCTATTGGTAGCAAGGGTGTGACAATTAAAGTGAGCTAAGGAAGGTGCATGAGAGGTTCTAACACACGGGGTTTGAGATGAGTGCAGCCCTTGGAAACTGTGATAGCACAGAGTTAAAGAGGGAACACAGGAGAAAAGATGCATCACAACATGGAAGGAAAGGTAGCTAGCAATCCAAAGTGATGGTTAAACCAACAACATATTTGAGAAATATTCATACATACATACACAGATAGCTATACATGCATGCGTAAGCAAACATATACATATATCATTTAGAGTAAACCAAATAGCTGAAATAAAATACATCATATGCATGAAATGTGTTGGATCTCACTATATAAAGAAGTATAAGTTCTAATCATACAATAAATTCATGTCCAACCACTAGTTCCAACAGCGGAACGTTATAGCCACAACCACCTGCTCCTCCAAAGAGATGTACTAGCTCTGCGTAGTGGAGAAGCCAAGGCTCGCTACAATATTGTCCAAGCTCTCTCCAAGATAGTCTTATCAGAAGTTTGGTTGACCAAAAGCCTCTACAATGAGTTAGAGGGACTATTTATAGCAAAGGGTGGGGTGACCCTTGACATTCCCCTTTGTGACAGTTCACCTACTCTCATGACTCTTCATCTACTGTATGAATGTTACATCCAACTATCAACACTTGACTTACACTTGACATGATGTTACATTACAATGCACATGTACCCAAATGAGACAAAATGGCTTGAGCAAGCCATGTTAGACATCACTATCACTCAGATAATTGTTGGAAGACCAACTCTTCAACATCTTCGTTGTGATTGACAGTAGCGAACTAATGCCAATATTGGTAGTCCGTGATGGTGTCCTTGTGCTCCAAGGTGACATATTTTTGGAACCTGTCTCTTGCCTCCATAGCATCCAGGTACACTTCTCGGTCTCCTCTATCCAACTAGTATGAAAGTATGTGCATCATTGTCTCCAATGCATATGGACCAGCAACATAATTGTGCATGATGTCTATGCTGATTGGCAAGTCTAGGTTGGTGGCTATGCGCACTAACTCGTCAAAGTACGAGTCAAGCTCTAGTCAGACCTGTGCCTTTATCTTCACCTAGGTGAGAGTCTCAACAGATGGGATTGCATGTGCGCACACCACAACATCCACACTCTTGAATACACATGCATGGGAAGCTTGTAGACTACTGATGAGCTGCTAGAGTTCTTCATAGTTTTGGATTTGACTCTGGATATGTGCCTTTCTCTCAACCACTTTGGGCTTCATCATCTTAGGCAAGTGAAGTGGGGCTCCCTTGTATCTCATCATCCATGTTTGCATGTAATCAACAACATCATGTACGTTCGCCAAGATACATGCTCTTCTAGCACATCATTGTTGCCATCCATTGAGACAGACGACTGCCTTATGAACGGTGCCAAACTTGGAATACAATGCTCGCATAACTGTGTCAAGGGACAATACTTCATCTAGTATTGTCTTCTTTAGTGCAACTAGGGCAGATGTTGTAACCAACTCTCCTCCTTTCTTGGTCGTCTGAAGTTCCTTAGCCATCCACTCATTCTCAGCTATCAAAAAGTGAACACTTGAGCTAGTGGTTTCGGCATATGATCTGGGAGCATCGGCCAAGGCCGCTGGATGTTTGCACACGTTAGACATGATCACTCATTCTTCAACTTGCACAAAAGATGTTTGATCATCTGAAGTTGACACTTTGAGAGACTACACAACTCTATGTTGAGACTCATCAAATGAGATGTTGTGCATCTCTCCTTCCAGCTGATATCCAAGGATCTTAGCGCCTCCTTGGTCGCTTGGTACTTTCTCCTCTTATGGATATGGTGAAGTGGGTAAGATGACCTCTTGGTGATGAGGCATGAGTTTGATGTCTTTCTCTAACTCTTGTAGTGCCAATTCCACATCTGTCTATTCAAGTGCTAGCTTTATCTCATGAGTGAAGTCTTGCTCCTATGATGGTTCACCCTGTCTGCCTGATGCAAGTTGTTCTAATGAATCCACTACCTGTACGCGTGTTGTTTCATCCATTTGCACATGTTTCACCCCCTGTTGTACTTGTTGCGGTTGTGATTCTCTCTCCTATTTCCACAACTCTTGTTCCTTCCAGAGTTTCTCATTCAACTCATGCAACTCCTTCTCTGTTTCCTGCATTCTCTGCTTATCACTCTACCTTTGCATGATTCGCTTGTCACGTTGTTGCCTCTTTTCCTGTATATCCATCGCTACTTTCTCCACAAGTGGATCTGCTCAGAACTTGCAACTTTTCTCTTCCTCCATCCAATCGATAATCTTCCTCTTGCCCTTGTCGCGCACATGTATGCTTTCCTCTGTTGTTGCTGGTATTACTACTTTTGGTGCTCTCTAGGATGTTGCTTCATGCTGCTTTGCTAACCAATCCATAGAGAAGCCAGCCTATTCATTGGGTCTGGAGAAACTGTAACAATATCTCTATGGGTCCTCCTTCACCTAATGACATGCCACGTGGATCCAATTTAGTTGTACTCTCGTGCAGTGATCTTTCACAAGGCAATGTGAGTCATACACATTAGAACTCTCAAGGTCGAATAGATACTTCCTTAGTTGTTCTGCTTCGACATCCGCATGATTGAAGCTTTGTATCTCATATAACCCAATCACAACGGAAGAGCGGCCCATGGTGCCTTCTTCTTCTAGTGCAACCTAGCTATCAATCTTGCCGAGATGTGATGCTACCTCCAGCATGATCATTACATCCAAGGAAAACTTCGGTAGAACATGTGGAGGCTTCTCCGCACTGTACATTTGTATGAAGGTGCCGGACGATGAGGCATACCAATCAATTATGTCTATCTTTGCCTCCATTGCTACCTTCGATATGTAGGGTGGATCGTGTTCAAATATCATCTTGTAAACTGGGGCGACAAAATGGTCGAACAACCATGTGATAACTCCTCTCAAGCTACATTCAGACAACAACTTACAATCAGTGTTCACAACAGTCTCCGTCGGTGACCATGCCCACTTCAAGCCCGGGAACTCCTGTTGGGCACATATTGCATCCAAGATGTAGGCAGACATGTAGATCTTTGTTTGAATATCTTTTGGTGACTGTGGAGCCCTCATTACTTGTTCCTTCAGCTGATGAGCCAACATGCCAAACCAGTTACATGGTTTTCCTTCTCTGACCAGTTGGTCTAGCACAATCACTGAACTATGTGGGAAGGTTTCTATGCTTTCTTGGCCATATAGTCGACATGCAAAGATGACCAATTATTGATACGCCTTCCACAGTATCTTTATCTTGTAGATCTTGTTGGATGTCATCGTGAATCTAGCAGGCTCCTTCAGCCAGTTCTTCAGAAGGTCTCTAGAGTTGGCATCGTTGTTGGGTATGCTGAAGGGAGTCTTCATGATGACCAAGGGCTCTAAAATCTAATACATCTCATCATAATCCTATGCCATGAAGGTTGCAATATTCATCCTGCTAACACTGCTCAATGTCATTATCTCAGGATCTGTGTGTGAGACAATCTAGTGTATCATGTCCGCGCATGAGAATGTGGGGTATTTGCATGCAATCTGGTACAAGTCGGGCTTGTTGATGTTCACATACACCTGACGCTCTTTGAGTTATTCCCTAAATGTTCCTGCAAATGCATCATTGACCTCTTTCCATTTCAGCTTGATGCTCTTGTCTAGAAACAACTTCGTATCTTCATAGATCGGTAGACATGCAAACACTTGCTCAACTGTTGCTCCAATGGCACTTCCGTGAGTGTCCTTTGATCCTGCTCTCTTGGAGGCCATTGATCATGTATTGCTAAGAGGTGGATGAACACCTGAAAGATCTGGAGACAAAGAAACATACATGGCAAGAAATCTGTTAGCGAAAACCAAAGCAAATTTGGTGAACAACATAACAGATACCTTGTGATTGATAGGCAAGGATTGCGTAATTTCTTCTAGGAAGCTGGGTGACTGGCTACTAGAACTATGCAAAAGGAATTTCGGGCTCTCTAGGAGGCATGACAGGTTGCTGGAATTGCACAATGCGCAATCTAGGTTGACTTTTGATTGCTAGAATTGCGCAACGTGTAATTCCAACTAGCAATGACTGCAGGCTCAGTGACTACATTGCGTAATATTCTAGGCCAGCAGTCCCTGCCCCTCAGGATTGTACAAAGCAGGACTGGGAGATAGTTGTTGGGTAGAAATTCACATTTATGGAGAGGAAGACAAAGCCTTCCCTCTCAAGATTGCACAATGATGTCTTGGTGAGGTAGAGTCCAGGGCAAGGCTACCCAAACTCGCCGATAGGCAACTAAAAGAAAATGTGAAAGTGAATGCATGGTGATACTAAGTGAAATAATCAATGATTGATCATGCATGCAATCATTGGATGAAATATTTAGAAAATGGAACAACATGCATGTGGATGAAGCAAATTGCCAAATCAGTGACTGTTCGTGCAAAACAGTTTCATGCATGTGACAACGGTGAGATGGCAACGAAAACTGAAACGGTACTAGTACAAGCTAGTATGCATGTAAACAACAACAAGCATTCAAATAAATCAATAAAATGACACTCACAGAAGTGAAAACACAAAAAGCAACATAAATGCTAAAAAAGACAAGTTGAGACCACTTACATGTGAATAAATGAGTCGGATGTATCGAAGAGTCTTGGATGTACTGTGGGATTTCAGAACTCCAATATCGATGTGAATAAATGAGCTCTGAAGCGTCAAATAAATAAGTTTGAATCTCATGACACGCATGCCATAAATCTAGGAAAAAGCAACACTTGGAGGAAAGATTCTAAAATGACCTTGCATGTAACTTCTGACTGCTAAAAATAACTCCATGAATCATGGGATTCCTTTTGCATGTTGCCTTTTTCTATTCCAATAAAAATCAAGTCATGAATGCAAGTCAATTTTTCCTTAGTCCTGAGTGGAACTGGTCAACCCAACTTCACATGCAAGAGGTTGCTCAAATACTAGGAGAAAATGCACATTTTTGGATGGGATTTGGGCTGGCTACCCATAGAATTTGCGCAATTTCTGGGTAGACCTGCTGACTGCTGCCCAGGATTGCACAAATTCTAGGCTAAGCAGCCCTGTTAGGGAAAATTACGCAATTTTCACTGTGAGGGTCTACTAGCAGATTTACACAATTCTAGAGCCCAGCAGGCTGCCAGACAGAATTGCACAATTTCTAGAGGGAAGGTTGGTTTCCCTACATAATTGTGCAATTTTTTGAGGGAGTTGCTCAGCCTACAACTGGACCAAGTCTGAGGAAACAACTTGTGAGGGGAATGCATCAAGCTCTGATGGACAAGCTATCTTTCTGCAAGAAAATCACTAAAGCTTGTGTACTTGATGAAGCAAGACATGATGTTGTGAAAGGTTGGTAGGGAGGCTCCAAAATGAAGCTAAGGAAAAATTTTGGAGGGTGGTTGTAGCCGCTACAACACATATCTCTCATATTTATATGGTTTAATGTTGGTTATAAGCATGGTTATGTGACTGGTTCATGTCATGATTATTTCATGTATTTACTTATAATTGTTAAATGGATGGATGCGAAACCTAATTGATGATAAAATAGTCCCATGGAGAAGGAGGTGTTCCTTCTCCTTATGTTTCATAATTTCTTTCAGTCATCTATGCTCTGTCATGTATCCTAACCCTGTAGGTTGCATTAATTCCAAGTGTTTGACAGAATGTTAGTCTTGGTTGGGGATGCTCAGGCCTAGTCATGAGGTTTATTTTTTCTTTCTCAACATGGTTATCATACCTTTGATAGATTCTAAAGGTTATAACAAGTTTTTGGTAGAGGTCAAGATTCTGGGCTAGAAAAGTGGCTCAAATGTCGGGGTCACCGGTAGAGGTCTGCTGAGAAAATTCCACAGTCACTAACAAAGAAGCCTACGAGAGTGACTTTGAGTTGGTGGTCATTGTCTTGCTTATAATATGAGAGTTACTTTGGTTTAATAGGCTTAAAACACCAGTGAGACTCAAGAACATGATGTCAGAGTGGCTAACATGTCTCTTGGCGGTGTAATTGCTGATGTGGATGGGTTTGTTTGATGAGTTTTATCGATTCCATTTCCTCAAGGTCACCAAGGAGATTGAATCACTTATAGTAACCTCTCTCATCACATGTTTTCCCAGCTAGTTGGTTTCTTGGACCTAGGAGGAGGGGGTGTTACAACAGGGTTCTCGAAGACACTAAATAAAGGCAAGAAAAAGCCTTGGCCTGCTTTCCCTCTCACTATTAGGGCATATAATATTGAAATCTTCAAGGAGGTTGAAGTAGAAGCCGAAGAAATGAAGGTATTTCACTTTGTGACCCTAAGTCACTGCACATATGACCCTAAAATCATAGTAGCAGGTCATTGTAATAAATATAATTTCAACTGGTCATAATCGCATACCAAGAAGTGTCACGAGGATAAGGACATGAACTGGTACAATGCGGCCAAAGAATTCAACCTAGGTGAGCCAAAAGAAAAGGAAGACAAACAGACTGAGGACTCCTAAGAGAAACTAAGCATACAAGCTAGGTATGCCTTTCTCAAGAGGAAAGGGGAACAACAAAAGGTAGGTGGGAAACTCAAAAGGCATAAAAGTGAGGAACCAAAAGGCCATTCAAGTAGGCAAGAGGAAGATGAAGATGATGAAACTTTGGAAGAAATGAATGTAACCCTGGCTAGGAAAAAGCAGGAATTGAGAAGAAAAAGAGAAGAATAAATAAGGAAGTCACAAAAATTAATTAATCAATAGATTTAGGACCTTCAAGAGTAGCAGTGTGAAGAAGAAAGGAGGAAGAAGCAGTAAGAGGAAGAATGAATGAAAAAGGAGAAATAAGATTGACATGTCCAAGAAGAAAAGGAAAATGAGAGGTGAGAGAAAGGGAAGCCATAAAGGACATGTTAGGATTCCAAGAAACTCTCCTAGGTTCTAGCTCAGAGATGCCTGGTAACATATAAATTCAACTATTGTTGTAGGTTTAATGGAAGGAATGATGGTTTGGTTCAATCCAGATAACCACTTCTACTTTGTTTCACTCCAGACATGCATGAACACCCTCAGACCACAAGGCTTTAGACCACCAATGCTCACATTTTTAGAGATTAGGTGAATATGGAGAATACTAACCACACCAGCAGATGCACAAGACCATGTGATGGCCGGCTATAACTAGTAAAGAAACCTGTAAATCTATTCTACTAATGCACAGACATGATGACAGCTCTCTTGCATCAGATCGAAAGAAACTCGAGTAACCTATTCAGTGATGCATTCAACAATCTAACACAGAGATAAGATGATAGTTATCTGGTGCTAAACCCCAAAAAATCAAGAACACGGCATATCAGGCACGAGATTTAGAACAGAGGAAAATGGAAAGTGAGCAGTTAATAGCAAAAGAAGCTTGTATTAGCTGAAAATCAAGACGAGATGCTACAAGTGACAAAAATATCTATAGTCTCCAGAAGTTGAACCTTACATCAAATGCCAAACTTGATTACATCTTGTTTCTAGGTATTTATAGATTTTCATTACAAGGGCACTCGACCATTTAGGTATGGAGGGGTCGTAATTGACCACCAACTACATTTAACTGCCTGATGGAGTCTCTGAATGAATTTGCTTGCTTCAGTGGAAGAATCCGATCTGTTCAGGTGTTGTGTTGTCCTTTTTGGCTGTTGGAGTGCTCGTACCTGTGGAGTTCCATAACTGATAAATTCAGTTACAGCGTCGTGCTTGTCCTTTTCTCCCTGGGCCATGCTTTCTGTTATTGGTCAAGGTGAGAGTGGGTTGAGTTGGGGCCGTCAGATTTGTAGTGGACAGATCGGACGGTCGTCAGGGAACGAAGTTGCCTGGAAGTTGAATGGGCGGGAGCGGTTTTGTCGGGTAGTAAAGGTATTCATTGCACCAATTTTGGGCCCTAAGCGGTAAAAGCCCGAGGTCGCGCGATTCCATTTAGCGATTGACACATAGTGGTGGATGAGAGAGAAAAACCGCTCTCATCGCATGCTAACGTTTGATCAGATTGTCGGTGCGATGAGAGCAAAAACTGTCAGATCTTAGCGGAGATGATCTAACAGTGGGAAATTATCGAGTGGGTCACTTTATCAGGCATGATGAGGGCCATTGGATTGGCAAGGACTAATCAATGATGGGGATTCAACAAGGGGTTTATGAGTGCAGGAGGTCATATGGGTGAGTTTTTATGGTTGGTTTGGGCTTTGTGCTTAGAACTAGGGCTAAAAGGGACTTTTCCAGATTTCTGAGGGTTTAGTTAGGGAATGGAAAGGGTTTAGAGATGAAAAGGGTGGAGGAAAAAGGGAAAAATGACCGATGTGAGCTTCCCTTTGAACGTAGTCAATCAGACCATGAGCCTTTCTGACCTTGTAAAATCAGTATTGCACAGCAGAGCTAACACTAGCTCCTTCTGGGGATGAAATCCTCCCTGTGAGGTTTCAAGAACCGTAGACCACTGCCTTTCATACAAAAAACAAGATCAGCAATCTTTCCTAGTGTTCCATTGGGCATGGAGTCTAACTAAGCCTACACTAAAACTTGTAACAAGAACATATTTACAATACTGAGGCCTGGAGGCCTTAAGCAACATAAACCTTTCAAAAACGCCCATTTACTGGGCCATCAAAAACTGTTTTTCCTTCCATACTTTACAGCATGAAAGTGTTGTTCCCCTGGATCTGAGCAATGATGAAAGGTCCAGCCCACAGAGCATCAAACTTCCCATGATTGCCTTTCTTTTCCTTCAGTGCATCCCATTTGAGCACCAAGTCACCAACTTGAAAATTGACCATCTTTGCCTTTCTGTCAAAGGCTTCCTTGATTCTCTTTTGATGTGCTGCAGACTTTTCAACCAATTGATCTCTAATTTGATGCACTTCTGCCAAGTCACTAATCCTCTTTGCCATGTCATCTTCCTCACTCTGCTCTTCCTGCAAGAACTTGGCCATAGGGAGGGTCAACTGGATTGGGAATACAAATTTAGTGCCATATACTAGTTTGAATGGAGAATTCCTTGTGGATTTCTTGGTGGTCACTCTGTCAGCCCACAATGCAAACTTCAGCTTGGAATCCCAGTTCCTCTTATTGTCTTCCAGCAGCTTTTTGAATATTCTTATCAAGCTCTTATTGGACGATTCTGCCAGACCATTACCTTGAGGGAAATATGTGGTGGAATGTACGATCTTAACGCCCATTGAGCCACACATGTCCACCAACTCTTTTTCCCTAAAGGCTACTGCATTGTCTGTAATCAATTTGTGTGGATAGCCAAACCTGGAAAAGATGTTTTCTGTTAAGAACTTCATGACCACATGGTAATCACCTTTCCTATTAGGGATGGCCTCAATCCATTTAGTGAAGTAGTTAGTGGCTACTAAGATCCATCTATGTTGGCCACTGGAATGTGGATTAATTTCTCCTATGAAATCCAAACCCCACTGCTGAAAAGGGCCATTGGCATGTATTGGCTTCAAGGGATAGGATTTCAACTGTTGTTTTCCTTCAAACCTCCAGCACCTATCACAAGATTTTACAAATGAAAAGACATCATAAAACAAAGTGGGCCAGTAATACCCAGCTCTGAGGATCTTATGGGCTATGGTTTTCCAATAGTGATGTCCTCCATAGATGTTGGAATGGAACTGGTGCACAACCTCCATAGATTGTTCTTTGTCTAGACATCTTAAAAGGATTCCAGATGGGTCCCTCCAATATAGCAAGCTTTCATGAATGCAATACTTGGCTGCCCTGTGCTTAATAGTCCTGGCTTGGCTTGAACTTAGGCCTAGAGGAACTTCTAGCTTCAGCAAAAATTGAACTATTGTAGAATACCATTCACAAGAAGCTAGATTTTTAGGCAATGACTGGTCATGTCCTCGTCCAACTGTTTCTTCCACTGTTTGTCTATCATATGAGTTTGTGCTTATCAAATTCATGTCCAACACCCTGTAATTTTCTTTAGCCATCAGCTTGGCAAGGCCTTGACCTGTGACAAGCTTAGTGGGCTTTAATTCTATGTTGAACTCAATAAGCTTTACAATCCATTTGGCCCTTCTTCCATCAACATCTAGCTGTGTTAAGACATCCTTTACTGAAGCAGAGGGCACATATGCAATTACCCTAGAGTGCAGAATGTATATTCTGAAAGCTTTCAAGGATTTGATAAGAGCATAAGCCTGTTTTTCTATAATATCATACCTTAGTTCAGCATCCCTTAAGGTTTTGCTGAAAAATGCCACTAGATGCTCTGAGCCCTCATCATATTTCTATAATAAAACTACTGCAAGGGTGTCACCTGAGGCAAATGAAAAGATATGGAACTCCTTGCTATAGTCCGGGATGATCAAAGTGGGAGCTTCCATAATAGCTCTTTTGATGGCTTCAAAAGATCTTATTGCTGCATCCATCCATTTGACTTCTGACCCCTTTTTCAGCATGGAGGTGATGTACTTTAATAATTCTACAAAATTAGGAATAAACCTTCTTACAAAATTTATTTTTCCCAGAAAGGATTGGATGTCCTTTTTTGATCTCGGGACAGACAAGGTCTGTATTGCTTTCACTCTCTCTGGGTCAATTTTGATACCTGCAGTAGAAACAATGTGTCCTAATAGCTTTCCCTCTTCTAAAGCAAACTGTGACTTCTTAGGATTCACTGATATCCCAAACCTTCTGCACTTTAGAAACACTTTCTTCAAATGTTGCAAATGATCTTGATGGCTACTGGAGTATATTGTTATATCATCCATGTAAACAAGGACAAATTTATCCTTCTCTCCTACAAACGCTATATTCATAACTCTCTGAAAGGTGGCTTCAACATTCATCAGTCCAAAGGGCATCTTAGAGTACATGAAACTGTCCCAAGGAGTGGTGAAAGTAGTATTTTCTTGGTCATCTGGATGTACAACAACTTGGTTATACCCTGAAAATCCATCTAGGAAAGACATAACTTTGGCTCCTAAGACTTTCTGTAGAAAATGCTCCATATTGGGTAGGGGATAGTTGTCTTTCTTGGAGAATTTGTTCAGGTTCCTGAAATCAACACACAGCCTGATTTCTCCACTCTTCTTCCTCACCACTACCAAGTTGGCTACCCACTTTGAATATCTCATAGGAACTATGATTTTGGCAGCCAATAACTTCTTGATTTCTTTTTCAATCAGAGGGAGCAGCAAAGAGTTTATGGGTCTCAACTTTTGCTTGAAAGGAATGGTATCCTTCTCCAATGGGATCTTATGTTGGATGATCTTTTTGTCATAAGTTTTAAGGTCATTGTATTCCCAGGCAAAGACATCAGTAAATTGCTTCATTAGGGTGCAGTACTCAGCACTTTGGGTAGCAGACAAATGGGTGGACAAATTTATATACTTTGGATGATCTGGACTCCGTATGTTATGCCTATGGATTGCAGACTGATCTTCTTTGTGGGAAATCTTATGAGGCACATCATTACGGTCAAACAACTTCTCTAGAGGCACTAGCCCTTTAGGTATATGATTGCTAGGCAGCTGCACAATACTATCTTTTCCAATTCTATTCTTTAGCTGGGGCTGGGGACATTCTTCCAATGTTTCATTCTCTTGATAAATTTTCATTTCAGAGAATTCATCAATGACTTTCAGAAACCTATTTACTTCATCTTCATCCTCGAAAACTTTCCAATGCTGGACATTATCAGGCAAGGATGATCTATATTTTATCTGGACTTCATAAACCAATTTAGGGGGCATGGAAGGGATGAACATGCTAGCAGACACATCAAGGGAATCAGCAAGCTGATTTTTGACTCTAGGAATATATGAGATAGAAAAACTAGCAAAAGAATCTTTGAGTCTCCATATCTCATCTCTATATGCTTTCAGCCTTGGGTGCCTTGCTTGGAATGTTTTGTTCACTTGTTGAATGATGAGATCAGCATCTCCAAACACCTTTATGTCTCTGATTCCCATGTCTTTGGTAGCATTTAAGCCCAATATCAGAGCCTCATACTCTGCTATATTTTTGGTGACTTGGAAAGTCAGTTTGAAAGACAGATTAGTGCTTTCTCATTTTGGAGACACTAGCACTATTCCTGCTCCAGCAGTTTCCCTTGAACATGCTCCATCAAAGAACATATCCCAAGCTTTTGTCCCTCCTTCTCCCACAGCCTAGCCTACTGGTTTCTTGAGCTGCATGGAGGCCCTATGGGATTCTTCAATTTGGAGGATACATGCTCCAAAATCAGTGTACACAATGTAAATGGGATGATTAGTGGGGCTCTTCTCATCACTGATGATATAGGCCAGTTGGGCCTCCCTGTATAAACACAGAAGACGCACAAAACAAGAGAGACACAGATATACGTGGTTCACCCAGTTTGGGCTACGTCTACCTGGAACAGCCAGTCCTTCCTTTCTATTATCCAGCAAAATGAAGAGACACAACCTATAGCAAAGCCGCTGTAATATCCTCTGTTTTCTCTCACAGTCTCACCTCTCTATTTCCCGCTCACACAGAATACACATCTATATCCGCCTCAAAATACAATGCCCTCATACAAAGAGAGGGGTTGCCTTCTAGGGCAAAAAACCCTAAACTAAACATAATTTCTACCGTCAGATCATCTGCCTAATGAACAGCTCAAATTGACTAGAAATTACTATACTTTTACAAGGCAAATTTACATCTGTTTTTAGCTTCAGGGGCGCTGCCCCCGAGCCCCCGCTGGGGGACCACTGGCCCTCGGACCCCCCAGCCGGGGACCCCCGTGGGGGGGACAAGTCCGCCCCGCGCCCCCCCGTGTGGACGGGTGTACAAAACTTCCTGGGGTATACATCCGGCTGAAACAAAGACCTCTGAACAATCATGCTCCACACACAAAAATCTCCCACTTGGAGAATGATTGTAGCAACTCCATTGCTGCTTCATTTTCTGGACAATGACTCCTCTCTTGGACCTGGCCGTTTCTCATCTTCATCGTCATCCTTGAAGACCAATTGAAACTGAGCATGTTCTTAGTTTCTCCCTGGTTACAACTTTTGTTAGTATATATGCAGGATTCTGGCTAGTGTGTATCTTTTCTAGCTTCAACTGTCCATCTTCCAACACTGATCATATGAAATGGTACTTGAGCTGTATGTGTTTAGTCCTGGAATGAAATGCTGATTTCTTTGCAAGATGAATGGCACTTTGCTGATTTACTAGCCTCTGTAGCAGCAACATACTCTGCTTCTGTTGTTGAAAGTGCAACAACACTTTGGATTTTTGAAACCCAACTGATAGTTGTTCCTCCAACAGTAAATACATATCCTGTAGTGCTCCTCCTATTATCTATGTCACCTACCATATCTGCATCAACATATCCCTGTAGAGAAATGTTTGAACCACCAAAGCATAATGCTTGATCTGTGGTACCTTTCAAATATCTGAGAATCCATTTCACTGCCATCCAATGTTCCTTTCCTGGATTGTTCATGTACCTGCTTACAACTCCCACTGCATGTGCAATATCAGGCCTTGTCCAAACCATTGCATACATTAAGCTTCCAACTGTTGATGCATATGGAACTTTAGACACATAATCCATGTCTTCTTGGGTCTTTGGGCACATTTCCTTGCTAAGTTTGAAATGGCTAGCAAAAGGAGTACTAACTGGTTTTGCATTGTGCATGTTAAACCTTTTCAACACCTTTTGTATGTACTCATTCTGAGATAATGTTAATTTACGATTTTTTCTGTCTCTAGTTATTCTCATACCAAGGATTTGTTTTGCAGCTCCCAAATCCTTCATTGCAAATGAATTTGCCAATTTTCTTTTGAGCACATTTATTTCCTGCATGTTAGACCCTGCAACAAGCATGTCATCTACATACAATAACAATATAATATAGCTGCCATCATTTTTCTTTTTCAGATAAACACAATGATCAGAGTGACATCTAGTATAACCTTGTTCAGACATAAACTTGTCAAATTTTAGATACCACTGCCTTGGAGCCTGTTTTAAGCCATACAAGCTCTTCTTCAACCTGCACACAAGTTTCTCCTTCCCTTTCACTTCATATCCTTGTGGCTGCTGCATATATATCTCTTCCTCCAAATCCCCATGGAGAAAGGTTGTCTTTACATCTAATTTCTCAAGATGCAAATCTTCAACTGCTACTAGACTTAAAATAGTTCTAATTGAAGTCATTTTAACAACAGGAGAAAATATTTCATCAAAATAATACCTTTCTTCTGTGCAAACCCCTTCACCACAAGTCTAGCTTTGTACCTCTGTTTTCCTCCATCTTCTTCCTTCAACCTGTAAACCCATTTATTCTTCAATGTAGTTTTTCCTGCAAGCAACCTGACTAAATCCCAAGTCTGGTTATGCATTAAGAAGTCCATCTCTTCTTCCATGGCTACCTCCCACTTCTTCCTGCTTTCAACCTGCATTGCTTCTTCATAACATTCGGGTTCACCAAAATCAGTCAACAATAAATAATATAATGAAGGAGAGTATCGTTCAGGGGTCTACTTATCCTGATAGATCTTCTAACACCACTTTCAGGTGTTTGGGGTGCTTATTGTTGTTGTGGTGGTTGTTGTTGTTGTGGTTGTTGATTATTATTATTTTTAGGCACCTTTACTTTTTCAGTGATTTCATCAAGAACTGCATATTCCTTGCTTTCCTTTTCCTGTTTCTTTTCATGCAACTGATTCTTATAAAAGACCTTTTCATTGAATATTACATCTCTGCTCCTAATGATTTTGTGATTTTCATAATCATATAAGCGATAACCAAAATCATTAACACCATATCCAATAAAGGTACATT
>APFE030960090.1:0-12166 GCA_000404065.3 Pinus taeda
ATAATCTTATAGAGGCAGTTCTCAACTCGAGAGGAACCTTTAGCTCTTCTAATATATTCCAAAGGTTGTATCTAGGAATTGTATTGAAAGTCTTTCTAAAGTCCACAAAGCAAAAAAATAAATACGATTTTTCATTACGACATTCCTCCACAATGATCCTAAGTGTAACGAGGTGGTCTGTTTTTGAGTGATACCTTCTGAAACCTACTTGGCGTTTAGCCCTCTTACCTTCACTTTCAAGCCATATGCTTAACATCTTTTCCAAAGCACTATATATATATATATATATAGATAAACTAACAACACTTACTCACTTCTATTAAAACTATGAAATCCGAAAAAAGCTAAAATAATAGTCAACAATAATTTAAAAACTCTAGAGTAACTGTACTTCTATTAACTAAAAGAAGAAATGTTATTTTACAAATAATATTTATATGTTTTTCTTTTTTAAATTTGCATTTAAAAAAATATATATGTTATGAAAATGATTTACATTTTCTTCATTTAAATAAAATAATTTAATTTTTTTATTATTGAAATTTTAATAATTCAAATCAAATTAAATTACTTTTTCATTCAGTATTTTTTATAATACATTTTATAAATTTTATACTTATTTTAAAAAGAAAAAATATTATTACATTGGCTAGTATTTTAAATAAGAACCAATTTTCTATTTTCAAAACTTAATCTACCAATATTTAACATATCAAAATCTTTATTTTCAAAACTTAAACCACCAACATTTAACATATCTATTAGTTTAATGAAGTTTAATGAATCTTCTGCAAGCAAATATGTCATTATATTTCATATTATTACAAATTAACATATATAATAATTTAATGAAAGTTAATCAATCTTGTGCCAACAAATATTTGATTATATTTCAAATTATTACAAATTTTGTCCTTCCTTCTTCATTTATTAATGTATTTTATATTAATATTTCATTTTTTTAGTTTAAATAAAAATCATTTTTTTTTAAAATTTTAATAATTTATAATAAATTTTGTTTATTTTTACTTATTTGAAATAATTAAATCCAGAAAAAATAGTATCACTTCTACAATTCTTTATTATATTTACTAGTATATTTAAACAAAAAATAATTCCCTATTTTTAAGAATCTTCATAACATAATCTACCACCCTTTGCATGTCTAATCATTTGACCAAAGTTAATGAATCTTGTGAAAAGTAATATGTCAATTTATTTGATGTTATTACAAATATTGTTCAAAGAGAAGTTAATTTTCCTTTATTTTATTATTCAATTTTTTTTTTTTATATTAAATTTTTTTTCTCCAATTATACTGGGTGTTTATAAAATTTTATAACTACTATAAAATAGAATTTAATACTTACGACAATAAAATAAATTTATGAAGGTTCATACTAAAAATTTAAGTTTAATTATAATTATAATCATTATTATTATTGTTTGTTAAGTGGTGTTGGTATTTAACATGGATGGATTTTCTTGGAGTTTTGAACTGATGATATTCACTTCATGGAGTGCCTTAACAAAATACCCCACCACCATCTTTTTTTTCCCCATGGAACATAATTATGTTCATTTAATAATAGTACCATAATTTATTATATTTATCAAAAAGTATTGATTCATAATATGTTTTGAAATTAGATATTGACATGTTACTAAAAATACATTAACACTCCCGAGGAGTTGTAGAATACACATTCATAGGGTGCTCTCTTTGTTAACACTAGTGACCAATGACCAACAACTCACAATATCACTCTCCTCATCCCTCTCTCTCTCTCCACTAACTCTCTCTTTTCACCTCCCTGTCTCTCTCTCTCCCTCTATCTCTCTCACCACCTCTCACTCACTCCATTTCTCACCTCTTACTCTTGTAATCCAATGACTTCTCCCTCTCCCTGTTGCACTCTTCATCTCTCCCTCCTCTCTTTGTCCCATAATATATCTATCTGACTACTCCCTTTGTGCCATCTTCCCTCCCACTCCCTCTCTATATACCTTTGAATCTCTCTTTATCTCTCCACCTCTCACTCCCTCTGGCTCCCCCCTTCCCCCTTCTCTTTCTAATCCTCCTCTCTCACATTCCCACACTCTCCCACCCCACTCTCTCCTCTCTGTTCTATACATACACCATATATAATATATATTATATATATATATATATATCTCACTCCCTCCCTAACTCTCTTTCACACTCTGTCTCTTTATCTCTCTCTACCTCCCTCTCCCCTCTCTCCCTCACTTTCCCTCTATCCCTCTATCCATCCTTGTATTGCTTCCCAATCCATATCTCTCTTTACTCCCCTCACTCTCCATCCTTCCATCACTGTCTATCTCCCTCTCCCTCTTCCTCTCTCCTACTCTATCTCCATCCCCCCCCCTTTACCTATCTCTCTTACCACTTTATCTCACTATCCCTCACTCTCTCAATCCCTCCCTCTATCTCACTTCATATTTCTCTCTCCATCTCTATATTTTTATCTCCCCCTCCCTGTCTCTCCTCCCCTCTCACTCCCACCTTGTGAAATTTCTTTATCCTCCAACGACTATCTGTCAGAAACCCTTGGATGCCTTTCTTGTAATCAAATCATAATTAAAAAAATCGTTGAAAAGTCTCTTTCATTCAATTGGTTGTAATTATGGCACGTTGTGATGTTCACACTCCCTTATATATCTCCTATATATCTATCACAGCTGTCCCCATAACAATAAGATTTCGGCTAGAGCGTCGTCGGATTGAGAGATATTTATAATTACGAGTTGTTTATCATCCAACGACTATCTTTCAGAACCGTGGGTGCAGAACCGTAGGTGCAGTTCTTTTAATCAAACGTTGCCATTCTTCTATCATAATTAGAAACGGGTCAAAATTCTCTTCGATTCCATTGGCGGTAAATATCGCACATTGAGTGTTTTAAAGTTTACAAATATGTCTCTTACACCCGTCCCTTCGATTGAGAGAGAGTTATAATCTGGAGACATAAAATTTCTTCATCCTCCAACGATCATCTCTCAGAACCCTTGGATGTCGTTCTTGTAATGAAGTGTGTCATTCTTATAATCATCCTCGTCCTCGAGTGCTGATTTAATTACAATTTGATTTTGAAAACCAGCCGAGAACACAGTTTCTAGCTGTTAAATGATATTTCCAATTTAAATTTAAATTCAAATTCACTGTATATTAAGTAATTTTTTTGAAAGCAATAAAAAATAACAGATTTATATTAACAATTGTTTTAAAAGGTACAAATATATACCCAAAGAATAGAATATTTGGAAGATCATCTCCTCAAGAATAGAGTAAAAAATAAACTCATAACTAAATTAAATCTACACACAAGAAGCAAGTCATTCTCTACATTCCCAATTCTTACCATATTTTATATAGGGTAGATTGGTTATGGCATGGTGCTTTTATATTTTGGATTATATTAATTTATTTATTTTTTTAGGAAAGATTCGGTTTTAGTTATTCAAACACAATGTTTCATCTTATTCCAAAACTAAAACACAATTTTTTTTCCTTGTCATTCTTATGGCAATAACAATAAGATCTTATTCTTTGGAATAACAGCTTTCTTTACTTCTATGCATGAAATCAAATACTAAGTCCAATTACACTTTAACCTAAGGCTTATTTTTTATCTTTGAAAAAACAAAAACTTATCATAATTAAATTATCAATTTACATGGAGGAGAACCATCATCATCTTTATTTTTTTATATGTCCTTCACATTTAAGAAAATTAAACAATTATCTACTTATAACACTTTTGGGGTTTATTAGACAACAAAAAATTATAATAATAATTAGATTTAATTCTACATACAAAAAAATTTACTATAATTTATTTTTATATTAAAAATGAATTAATTATTTAATTTATTGTTTTACATATTAAATTTTTATTCATATAGAAATTAAAAAAAAAAAATTTATTACCTTTATTTATAATATTAAGTATTTATTAAATAACAAATGATAAATATAAATATAAAACAAAAAAAATTGAAATTGAAATTTTAATATATAAGCCTAACATTGAAATTGAAATTTTAATATTTAAACATAACATTGATAATCTCTTTAAGTATGGAAAATATAAATAAAAATTTAAAATTTAAAAATTTATTACTTTGCATAAACGAATGTAAGTAAATGTTAAAAATAATGTAATTTTATAAATCTTTTAATAATTAAAAGGGATCATGAGATTTCAAGGAATCATAATATACCATGTTAATGGGTATGTTGGAAACTTTTCACTTCTTAAAATTGGCATATACCATGTCTTTTTGCCCTTATTTTCCTTGTTTAATAATTTCATCACTTCAAATGTGTTTTGTGGGTGCTTTATTTTTTATTTTTATTTTTTAATGATTGCTATCAATAATTAATAAATAAACATGAAATTATTTATATTTTATAAATAAATAAATAAACATAAAATTATTTATATTTTATAAATAAATAAATAAACATAAAAATTATTTAAATTTTATTTAAATCACTTAACCACTTTACATTAATGAGAAGTTTTGACTACTGACAACTCCCAAATAAAGCATAAATAGAACTACCAACACATCACACAAAATCAAGAGCCACCCACACATTACACAAAATCAAAATCAATATCGAAATAATCAATTTGGTTAAACATTAAAACAGAACACATAGATCAGTGTTCTCACCAAACCATTTTTAGGAGAAAAGTATTGAATTAAACGAAATCTATTGATGTAGTGAGTACCCTTTTTTCAGAAACAAAAAGACTATAAATACTTAAAAGAAAAGCAGTTAAAATTACTTTGTTACCTCTTATTTTATGGAGAAAAACATTGACCACCCTTCCTTTTGTTATAGAGGGTTATCAAATGTTTCTTCCAACTATCACTATTGTCATTTACAATATCCACTTTGTTCTTTGGAAACTAAACATGTATCTCAATTCTTCCTAGATGTCTAAATTACTTAAAAAATGATATTATGTTTCATATCATTACATATACATTTTCATTCAAAACATAAAAAATGATATAAGTGCCCATTAAATTTGACTACTTACTGTCACCATTCTCAAACTCTGAGAACTTGATCTTCCCTGGCCCTATTTGAATGATGATTGTTGATCGTCGCCAATCTTGGACTTTGACAACTTGATATTCCTGATTCTATGCTACACCATTCTTTTGACACGTCATATGGTACCTGATGTGAGCACCTAAGAAATTCATTGATGTAATGAGTACGTGTGCCGCTTTTATCCATGCATTTTCAACCACATATCCACAACTCAGAATAATGTTTCCCAGAAACATCTTTCAACGAAGCGATTCTACTTCAGAAACTCACTGCAAAAGTCAGTGTTCTTGTGATGTTATCAAGCCAGATGGTTCTTTAAACAGCTTAAGCAAAACACATTATGGTCTAGAGAAATCGTTTTGGAACCGCTATAAAGCATTCTAATCAAATTTTGAACATATATCACTAAATGACCAAACAATAGATAGATAGGTGTTAAAAGGAGATGAAAGGTTTGAACAAATTGGTAGAACATCAAACTGATAAATGTTAAAAGAAGATGAAAAGGGTAGACTAATGTCTAGCCTCACCAATTTCAAAATGGAACATTATTGGTGTAATTATCTAATAAGTAGTATTTGAGAGAAATATCTAATGTAGCATAACAACATAAAGGGAAACACTATTGGGCACATATCCAACATCCCGAATCATTTAAAAAAATCCATTATGCCACTGCCTCCTGCATGCTCAAAGCACAGGGCAGGGTGACGGTATGCATGATTATGACAAGAAATAAGCAAGGTGGCATGCACATGCGTAAGAGGTGGTTGACAGAAAAGAGCATTAGTATGAAGGACGAAGCTAACAAAGAGGATACAAAAAATAAGGTGGAGCAACATTTTCTAGAAGGTGAAGAGGCTCAGTGATCCCAAGTAGTGGTTAATAGCTATGTTCTTTGCCTGCACTTAATTATGCTCCTCAATGTCTTGTTTGTTGAATTGGGACTGCATGGGGGCAAGAGGTTGGGGAGAGAGAGAAACTCAAGTTATGGGAAGAGTTTGGATGTGAACAGTGGCAATATTCATCGCGACTGTAGAAGTTATGTAGGGATGTTACTGCACTTGGGAAATTTATTCTCATGCAAGGGGTCTATTTCGGTTTCACTAGGATTTTGCATTCTCCTCTAACTTATGGGGAGCATAGGGATGGGTAGGGAAGGCTGATGGCTAAATGAAACTTGTATGTTATTCTTCTTGGAAAACTTAAAGGGAAAGTGTAAGGTAGCAATAATTTCTATAGAGGTAATTCCATTCTATGTCCTGGAATGAGGCATGAAGGCTTGGGCTCTGTGGATGTCTAGGGCCATGAGGGCGAACACCTAGGCTTTAAAGAGAGTGAGTAGAGGGTGGGTGTCTAGGAAAAGAGCCCTCCGGAGCTAGGGAATTGGTATGTTGGGAAAGCTAGCTAGGCCAGCTTTAGCTGACACTAGGGGCAAGGGATGCTTCATAAAATAAGGGAGGGATACTTCGTCGAGAAAGGGGCTCAGAAGATGTGAGGCTAGGGTGAGTAGGGGAAATAATGATAGAGAGGCAGTCAGGGGGACACCGGATAATTTCAACCAACAAGGGGCACTAGGAAGAAGGAGCGGCGCTCCTTTCGAGTCGGCATCCGGGCATTTGGGTCTGTGGGCAACCACACAATTTGTGGCCAAAATTGTAGCCATTATTGGCACAGGGAGGGGGGCATATAGGCTTGTCTAGGGCATCTTGGGTGGGGATCTTTAACACTCAGGGGCTTTGAATAATCGACATGGGGGGGAAGAAAGGATGGATGAACAAAATGAGTGGATATTAAAAATTATGAAAATAATAGTTTGGAATTGTTGGTTTCTTATTCGTGAAGCACGTAACTTCCCTTAGAGGAAGAAAACACTAAAGCTAGTTCTAGGTCACTGTCCACAGTAGGATATAAGGCTACGCGACAGTACAACAATGGCTAGTTCCGGGAAATGCAGGGGTAGAGACAAGAGACTGTGGGAGAGCGAGGTTGACGCTGAGCCGAGCAATGTTGGAAAATGCAGTGGGAGTAAATCAGTGGACAAACTAATCCAATAAAAAATGGTTGTGTATGTGAGTAGCACCAAAGAGAAGATTCAACGACTCATCACTGAGTGGGAGGATGACATCCATAGATTTGTGAAAGTGGGGCCAATGGATGTGAAAGAGTGGAAAGCATTGGTTCGTCATCTCGTAGTAGAGAAACTAAATATAAATAGACTCTACACATGTACTGGCTCCATAGATGCCTCCTAGGGAAGGGGATGGAACAAATCTGGATGATTGTCATTAAGTAATTTCCAAACAACAATAAAGAATTTCAAAAGATCCAAGCCTAGCTGCAGAAATAGGATGGTTGTCCTGATAAAATCTAGAGAACATTCTCAGGCATGTTCTTCGTGACCAAGCTTCCAAGATCATTGAGAAGGACCCAACCTAAGGTAACTTGGCATCGACCGATCAGGATAACTAGGAGGATGAAGTCATAGTCTTTTTTCTTAAGTTTTTATGTGGATAGCATTTACTTTCCAATTTGTAGTATTTTATATATATAGAAAGACAACTCATGGTTGTGTAGATGATTATCAAGTATATATAGATTGGATATATAAACTACTATTTTTTGCTACTAGATGGTGTATAATGTGGTTATGTGGTCAACAAACCTGGTTTCCCATCTGGCAAGTTGATATCACCTAACTAGGCTATGTGGTTGTAACTTGCTTGCACATATTATAATGAAAAATAAGGATCTACCAATCTTAACAAAAAAAAGATTCTTGGAATTTGTATTTAAACGAAAAACATTATTATGAAAATTATTTCCATTTTCTTTATCTAAATCAAGTTAAATTAAATTAAAATAGTTTTATTATTTAAATTTTCTTAATTGAAATCAGATTAACTTAAATTAAAATATCTTTTTTATTTAACATATATTATAATATATTTTTAAATCGTTAAACTTATTTTAAAAGTTCAAATTGAAAAAATATTTTCATTCCTACAATTCTTATATTTGCCAGTATCTCTAAACAAAAATAAATTCCATATCTTCAAAATTTAATCTACCAAATTTTAAGTGGCACCTTCGCACTGCGCCTTCTGTGGCACCTTCGCACTTCCGCAGCTACAGCGCTCGAGAGATCACCCTTCATAGATTCGCTTTCCACTTCACTTTCATACAGATCAAGCTTTTGAAACAATAACCCAATATTTCAGATCTTAAGATATTCAACTTAAAAGCACACTCAAGCCAAATTATCTCCTTTTCTTTATATAGTCAATCTTTTCCTCAAATCATGGATCATGGGGCTCAGTAATAATAATAATATAAAACAATACCACGGGCCAAAACCATAATAACACAATACCGTCGGCTAAATACCAAGGGTTAAACATAAGGAACCCCACGTATGCTTTTCTGCCTTGAAGTGTGTGCACTGGGGGTACACACCTCAACAGCTGCGCCTTCTATGGCACCTCCGCACTGTGCCTTCAGTGGCGCCTCTGTGGCGTCTCCTATGGCGCCTCCGCACTGCGCCTTCTATGGCGCCTCTATGGCATCTCCTGTGGCGCCTCCGCACTGCGCCTTCTGTGGCGCCTCGCACCTCCACAACTGCGCCTGCTGTGGCATCGTGTACCTTCGCAGCAGCGCCTTCTATGGCGCCGCGTACCTCTTATTTTCTTCAATATTTGATAGTTGATCATCAATCTTTGCTGCTGACTTGAAGTACTGTGATCTATCACCTGAATGGGTTGCCATCAAGAACAACACTTTAGCCATAATGCCAACAATCTCCCCCTTTGGACTTGATGGCAAAGCTTACTTGTGAACTGTCATCTAATCCCTTTTTGTTGTCCGGTAACCCATGCACTCTATCACATCTGATATTTCTTCTGTAGATTCATCTAAATGTATACAAGTGATATGATCTTCTATGAGAGGGTTGCCATCAAGTACAACACATGCATCATAATGCCAACAAAAGTCGGTAAGCAATGTGACATATGATAGTGTAAATATTTATTTTTATTACTATAAAAGAAAATTTGGCTTTTTGTGTTATTATTGTTGAAATTTTTTTAAAGTATTACATGTCATATTATACTTCTAATTCACGTGGAATGAGTTCTGCCCAAGAAGAAGAAAACACATGACTAAAAATAAAAAAGTCATGGGCGAAACTCACTTAAACGGACTGTTGGAGATAAAATGGGTTGTATAAAAGATAAGGGTATACTGGGAAAGAATGATTGTACTCATACCCGAAAAGTAGCAAGATGTTGCTAAGGGTCAGGGAAATGTAAATTGGGAAATGACTATTGTTTGTTCTCCCGGGAAGTAGGAGATAGAGCTTTGGTGGTTGTTTGTTCTCCTGGGAAGTTGGAAATAGAGATTTGGTGGAACTAATTGGAAACATAGTTCTTGGTTAGAGGATTGAAATAGACTTTAACTTATTTCCAACAAGAAAATCTTAGATAATTATATTCTAAAAAATAATACACTTGAATGTGTGCAAAGATGCAAAAGGATCTTATATAATAAATTAAATAAGCTTGTTTGGATGGATAAATATATAAACATTCACAAAAAAGAATACACTTGAATGTGTGAAAAGATGCAAAAGGGTATTATATAGTAAATTAAAGAATCTTGTTTCAATGGATAAATATATAAACATACACAATAACCCTTATTCACCTGTAAACATATAGTTTGTTGTAAGCTACTACATAAAAGAACTATTGGAGTTAGGAAAAATAAGTTTACACAGTTTAACTTGTAGAAAAATAAATGTATACCTAGTTTAAATTCCTATAGATCAAAGGACTGGAATCATATCAATTGGCCATGGAACAAGTAGCCTTGGATAAAGTATTACTAGGGCCTAAAGGACAAGCTTCACAAACTCCCATGACAAGTGTTCAAAACACCTCTTGCCTAATTTTCATATTCTCTTCTTCAAAGAAAATGATAGTAATAGTAACTTATTTACAATCATTATGAAAAAAAAAAAATATGTAGAGCTCACACGAATATCTAAGGTGTCCTCATAGAATATAAATAGAACAAATATTATAGTATTGCAAAATTTTGATGGAATGACTTCATTACACACAGTAACAAGTAAATATATTGTATAAATTGTTCTTATGAATAAAAAGAAATACTTACATTGTTGGGGCTATAAGACAACCAAAACTATTTTCTCATAATTAAATATTCTCGCTAACAAAGAGAGGGTAAATCGCTTGAATTGAAATTGATATATATGCATTGTTTTGAGTGTCAGGCCTTTTCAGAAAAGCCCTAGGTAGTTTTGGATTTTCTTTACACATAAAAAACATCAAATTTCCTTCCAGCCAACATCAGGCGAAAATCAGAACCGACATTGAAACCCTGTAAAGAGGAAGTGTTGGATAAGTACTTGAAGGCAAAAGAGTAGACGAAAAAGCTTGCATAAATTTTTACCCCTAAACAATTTCACAAGATAACCTAAGTTAGTCGTAGACTAATCTACACACACAAGAAAGGAATTCCTTAGTTTGGATTGGAATCACTCTAAATTAATTAGGCAAGGAACATTATAGAGGGTTTTGAGATAAGTAGAGTCTTACCTTAGTAATATAGATGACATCCTTCAATCCGATACTTTGTTGTAAATGGAATAACGTTAGTATTGTACATATATGCTTGTACAAAGAAAAATTATATCGAGATGAGAATCGAGTTACAGTTTAATTATAGAGTTAAAATTATCAAAATCTTGTATAATATTGGAAGGAACTCCATGTATGAAGGGTAGTTCATTTTGAAATCATTGAGAAAAATAGGAATTATGTTGAAATCCTTTGAGGGAACCATAACCAACGTATGATACATCTTAACGAAAAAGTTAAAAGTAAAGAATTACAATAATATACCCAATATGAAAGAATGGATATACTATAACAAACACAAGTGAATGTAGAGGGACCAAAGACCTTGTGATGGCTTGCTGAAGGATTCCATCCATACCACATTTTACAAGGAGTCTTTTCTAAGAGTGTGAGATGGACATAACATTTTCACATAAATTTCACATAGAATCACATCATCTCAAAACATCAATGTTCTACTTTTGAAAATCCTCATTGAGCAAACTATATTCAATATAGTAATGTTCATTCTTTCAACTACATAGTTTTGTTGAGAATTGTAAGGAACTATCCTATGATGTTGAACGCCATGCTTGCAAAGATATTTTTCATATTCATTAGAGTACGTTATCTTCCATTAATAGTATGAACATAGCCAATATGTGATTATGCCTCATATCCAATCCATACATGAAAATCTTTAAAAGTTTTGAAAGCTTGAGATTTATTTTTCAATAAGTACAACCAAAACATTCCAATGTAATCATCAACATAATTCTTCGTATATTTATTTTCATTAGCATAATAAAAATTCATACGACCGCACAAATTAAAATATATATGTCCAACTTTTCTACATGAAAAAAGTGGCCTTGCTAGGAAATGGGAACAAGGAACAATATATTTCTTAGATTGCTAGTGAATGTGAACAAGAAGAAAATTTTCCCAACAATAATACGAGATAAAGAGAAGTTAGAAATGATTATGCATAGTTATAGACCCATACAAGTAAGGAAGTGGTAAATCCCACATATATTTAGTAGGGTACTTAATTAACATATTTAATGCTTAAAGTAGTTAGGTATAACGAAAGAATCTTGTTGAGTTCTCATTCTTTGGGAATTAAATCGCCCTTGAAGAGGAAAGGGCAAGACTAAGTAGAGCAAAATTTGAGATAATATTTACGGATAGTCTAGAGATCTTGGTATAATAAAAAATGTTCCAATGTAAATAAGCCCGATAATTTTCCAAGTAGTAGAGAAATTTTTTGGGCATAATATTTAGAGTGGGTTAATATTCCATAGTTTTTCAAAATAAAAAATAAAAAATACTTGTCAATTTTGACATTTTTTTTTATTTATTTGCTCAAGGTTTATACTTTAAAATTATTTTAACTTAAAAATCATTAGAACTCTGAATATTTTTACGA
>APFE030960098.1:10821-30231 GCA_000404065.3 Pinus taeda
ACCAATTGCTGAAAAGATGGGATGAAAGTCAGAGATGAAAGGCAATTAAGAATCTTTCATCAGCTAACAGAGAAGGGAAGTGAATGAATGGTTATCTAGGAGCAGTTAAGAATTCCTAATTAGCATTCATATGTGAAAGAAATAGTGTAAACATGATCATTTAAGTATGCATATTCATAACTATTCCTGATGAAAACATGTAGAAATCACAGAAATTGAGCATAGGGTGCTGCCAAGCAAATCCTAAACTATTCTTCCTTTCTGTAATTTTAGATGGTGGAACATAGATGATAAAACAAACATAAAAAAATAAACAGAGTTAAGGAATACTTATTGAACCATGTAGAAGCACAGGAATTCCACAGTCACTCTTCAGCCAATTAAACATAGTGCACAGTTCATTCTCCGAACTCTCAAGCAATCTTTGATTATAGAAATTATCACATACACAGTGCGAGTCTCTACTCGAGCAGAAAATCAAACCAACAAAGACCAAACCTCATTACATCTTTCAGGGTGGTATATATAGGTAAGATATCTAAAAGTATTTATTACAACCGACCTAAATAGGTCTGCGGGAAAAGCTTTCTAAAACTTAACTTGTGCTTGAATTAAATGCAAGTAAGTCTTCTTTGGGCTGCGCCAGAGGTAGTTGGATCAAAAAGTGAGTTAATGTGGTGTCCTCTGTGTCTTGGTGCAGTGTTCCTGTAATAACTGTGCATTGAGTTCTGGTCCATTGATCTTTTGTGAGTTTTAATGTGCAGTCATTTGTGTTGGTGAGCTTTGAATGGTTCCTTAACTGCTTCTTGACTTTCAAGGTTTTCTTTTAATGCTTCATTCACCTCGAGCCCTGAGAAAATCTTCACTGATACACTTCGCCGCAACACTGATACTCTTTGACATGGTTCTTGGCTTCACATCTGCTCTGATACTCTTTAATGTATGAACCAGGTCTCTCTCTGTCTTCTGCTACATTAAAATTAGCAAAATCGAGCCTTTTCTGCCTTTTTCGGCGCAAATATGGCTGAGGAATCAAAAGATTCCCTAAAGATGCACTAATCGCGCATCGAAAACTACCTCAGAAATTCGATCCGGGGCTCCGAAGCTTGATTTTTGCACTTGCGCGTTTTTTGAGCTGCTGACATCAGCATGACGTCAACGGTACAACGGATGACGTCAGCAGTGGGATCCCCTTGTACGGATGTGATGTCAGCATGATGATGTGGCAGTACGGTAGGGTGACGTGGCAAGGACACGGTGGCAGGGTGAAGGCAGGTGAAGGGTGAGGTGGAGGCGATGCGGCAGGGTGACGCGGCGCCAACGCTACGCAAGGAGACGACGGCTTTTGGATTGCATCGGACCGCCTTTGGTACGGAGGTGGTATTTGTCAGGGGCGGCCCGATGCAATGGGATGCCGCCAGCTGTCCTGGTGTACGACGGTGAAACCGTCGGACATCGGGTACTAACTAACCATCACAAAAGGGCGCCTGATATGCATAAGGGCCGTTGGATCTGGGAGGGCTGATCTGACGGTGGATGGGAGGAGAAGATGCACGGGTTTTAATGAAATAGCGCGCGCGATAAAGTTTAATATTTATGGCTGCGGGTGGGTTTTGGACTTAGGTTAAAGACTATTTTTTTTCGGCGCGTTTGGTTATTTATTAATAAAATATTAATAAATCCCAAAAATGCAATGCACGGGGTGCGGTATGGTTTGGTGAGGGTTTTTTGTGTTTTGGAAGGAGTCCAAACACCTCGGAGGGGAAACTTATGCAGGGATAAGGGTTCTTACTAAGCTCCAGGTGAAATTAGTAATTCCCAAGGGGATATTTATGGTTATGTTTCAACTAGAGGGAGGGGATATTTACATAGGGGAATTATTAACATAGTTTTAGTAGGGGGAAGGGAAATAGATAGGGATTTACATAATAATGTTAGGAGTTAATATGAAAATGACAAGAAAGCGCTAAGTCTCAGATAACTTAGGCTTTAAAGGGGAGATAGACCTTTGTAGAGAAAGTATGGACCCTCCTTGAGTAAAACAGATCTTTACCAAGGCAAATGATATGGAAAGTGATGAAACTAAGAGATATCAAGCAGATCTTGACCTCTTTAGGGGAAGTTAGTAAATGATTTAGGGAAGAGGAAGAAAGGGAAGTTAGTCATGCCTCGCTTGAGCTCCTTCATATGGTTTCTTGCCTTGCCATACTAATTTGAATGGATATAACATTTTAAAACACAAAATTGATCACAATCATTGATTCTGCAACCACCAAACTACCTACCCAGCCTACTTACCTAGCATTTTTTCTTCTTTTGGTTTGGGTGCACTTAGACTTGCAGACCCAGCTTTTCAACTTTTTCTTTTGCACTGTCCTCCTATCTACATCTACACTTATTTCTTCCAGGGGCTCAGATTAGGCTTTTGAGCACCCTTGTTTCTCTACCTATCTAAGAATCTGCCAAGATTAAGCTGTTTGGACAGATTATTCATTCTCTATATTCTAAAACAAAAAATTGAAACCTAGGGAGACCAAGATTAAACTGTTTGGACCTCCCTTTAGCTAAATTTTTTACAATAATGGAATAACTCTTCAAAATTGGGATGCTGCAGTTGAACTTACACTAGCACACTTTCATGGCCTCCTTCTTAGGTGTCTGTTAGCAAATATGGAGCATTGCCGCATGCAAAGTATGACATATTTGGCTTGTAAAAATGTCAATCATGAAATATGAGTAACCTGCTGCAGCAGGAGGCTAACAGGTATAATAGGTGACAACAATGGCTCCAATTAGGGATAATGTGTTGTAAGTAATGCATTAAGAACCTATAGATTAGTGCGTTTTATCCAATTGGCATGGAGTCATTTTTATTCAAGTAAATAAAAAGAAGAGACAAAAGTAATAAGAACTTAAAGCATTACTAGTATGTACAATGGCTCACTGATATATACAGTGGGTGAAAATGGACCTTCTTAATGTTGAAAATAGAGTTTGAGAAACTTCCCATTCAGAGGTCATTCAAGCACCTCACCATCCAAGTTTTCTGATAAGAGGGTGTTATTTCCTTTTGTTTCAGATATCTTGAAAGGTCCAAACCACAAGGGATCAAACTTCCCATGCTTTCCTTTGTCCTCTCTCCTAACATCCCATATTAGCACTAAATCTCCTGGATGTAAGGATTTGTCCCTTACCCTTTTGTCAAAAATAACCTTCATATTTTCCTTATATTTAATCACATTCAGAGTTACCTCCCCCTAGTTTCTTGAAGTTCTACCAGCTTATTTATTATCCTAGTTAGAGAATTTGGCTCCTCTGCAACATTATGTAGACTTTTAGCCACTAGCATAGCTAGTTGGTCAGGGAAAATTATAGCCTTTCCATATACCAACTCAAAGGAGACTTCCTAGTTGACATCTTGATAGTAACTTTGTTGGCCCATAGAGAAAATTTCAATTGTGAATCCCAATTTTTTTGATTTTCTGATATGGTATTTTTCAAAATCATCACTAGAGTTTTATTTGAAGATTCAGCTTCATCTAGGTGGATATTGGTGGCCACCCTCCTATTCCACTTGGACCCCCACTGTCGTTTCTTTTCAGTTTCCTTAATTGTAGCACAACTTACTATTTTTGGTAGTTTTTTGGGTCCTAAACTTCCATAGTCGTTTTGAGGGACTAAAAGACATTTTTAGGGAAAATGGAGAGACCAAAAAAGTGCCAAACTAGTTTGCCAATTTTTATTTAGCCTCCTCTTTAATATCTTCAAAATGAGGTATTATGATAGCCAAATAAGGATCGTATGCCAAAGTTACAACCCTGAGAAGTTGATGTACCAATTTACCCAAAAGAGGCCCATAGTTTTGGTGCTTCATTTCCTAGGGTTAGGTTTTTCGATGTTTAGGGTTTTCCATTGTTTCTCAATAATAAATAGGCATTTGAGCCTCATTGTAACATAGTTTAGAGGCATGTAGCCGACACATCGCTTCTCAGAGATAACCTACCATCGCCTGAGCTAGTTTATTTCCATTTATCATATTTCAATTCTTTGATATTAATGAAATGAAGTTTTATTTCTGTTGCATCTCTATGTTTATGTGTATATCTATATTTTGTTTCATTCATTCATAAGTCTAAATTGATGGTATGAGAGTGGTCTACTCTTTCTCTAATATTCTTTGCGTGTCCCCAACTAGATCAGGGTATAAGGAGTTAGGGCTCGAATTGGTCGAACCTTTGCAAGACTAGCCTCGTAAACCCCAACGACCTACCATGGCAGAAGAAAAGAAAAATGAGGGAGCAAGAGATCCTTACAAAATATTGCTCAAGGAAGCCCTCAGGGGACAAAGGAATGTGATGATGGATAAATTTTCCTAGATCCTTCAGTGGTTACCCATATGAAATGCATCTTCATCCAACAACCACTTTGGATGATCTAGCTGGATCAGTAAAGTTCTCAAAATTAAAATTGTTCAAAAGTGCTCAAAACTGGTGCCAAATCATAGAGCTCACTGACCTAAATCCAATGCAGCTTGAATCGCTCAAAACCGATATCGTATGCGCCTGATATTGTGTTCTGATAATTTTCCCAAATAGGTAAAATGTTTGTATGTTGGGTGAAGGACGGCAGAATGGGCCGTCAGTATGATGACTCAACAGGCTGATTGGAAAAGATGATGGTACCTTGGGCCAATGGCAAGCTTCCAAGTGGCCTAACGTGATTGGTTGAATTATGGGTGCATTTGATTGGTTGTGGCATATTTTATTTGGACCAATGATGGGTCACCACGAGGCCCAGTGATGGTTTGCCATGTGGCACCCTGGGGGTCAAATAAATTTTGGTATGGGTTGGGCAGAGTCCTAACTATATTTTAATGCAAGACCTCAAGCTTTGTATCACAACACCTTACCAATAGATCGTAAGGTGTTTCTTAATAGTTATGGAAGCATAATGTTATTTATGTTTTCGGCAGTTAAGTGTTGGGGGTAGGGGTAGGGGCTAAGACACTAGCCCCTGGTCACTACACAACCCACAATACCATGGGCAAAGTGACAAAGGGCTCAAGACTTAGCCTAGCCCAAGGTCTAATTGCATACCATGTAACCAGAGGCAAAGGGATCAAGGAGGAGCATGACGGCAGGTGCTAAGGTGAGGCGACTAGTCCCAGAGTCATATGTTGACCACATGACTACAGCGGAAGGTGTTAAAGGTTGGTGCTAAGGTTAAGCCTGGCCCCAGGCATGTGGGGTCACACAGGACCGTGGGTGCAAGTAGAAGGATCCAAAGAAACAACACGTGGATTTCGAGACTAGCCCCAAGTTCCGTGGCATTGATAGGACTGATGAGGTAGAGGAAAGGCATCAAGGTTGGGTGTGAAGGATAAGGTGCTAGCCCTGCATTTTATGGACCAACAGAACCGTGGCATGAATTTTTGTGGGCTATTCCTATGGGGGTGTGTGGTTATCCCCAACCTCTGAGTGCATGGCCCCATGTGGCTCTATTTTTTCGCTCGAATGCATCATTGGGAAATTAAAGTAATCGACAAATTGCACCCAAAATGATACAAATCTCACCAGTGATGGGGGAAAATGTGGCTTGGAAGTTTTGAAAGAGGAGAAATTTGTAGAATAGTAAGCAGGAGAGTGTAGTTTGTAGAGCAGTGAGTATAAGAACTTCTCTAGAGCATAACTTCTTTAGTTTTTGGCCAAATTGAGCCCAACAAGAGCCCAACTTGGGGTTTTTGACTGTTTTGAAGCCATTGGAGACATTATTTTTAGATTATGAGAATTGTAAATTCATGTAAACACAAATCTAAGCACTTAATGAAAGAGGCCCAACACTGGAAGCTAGACCATGAGATGTAGCCGAGGAGGGATGAAATCCTTTATCATTTTGTTGTCTTGTGTTTCTGTATATGGTATACTTGTCTCTGTTTTTATTATGTTAGCTGATTTTTAAAATCTTAATTTTATGTTATTTTGCAAAGTGATCCATTTCCTAAAAGACATCAAAAAGTTTATTGCATGTTTTCCAATCACCTTCAAGTTTGTATAACATATCAGTTTGGTATCAGAGCCATGTTATTTTGGAGGTTTGATTTTATTTGCAAGTGTGTTTTGATGCTTACAAGGTTGAATCTCAAAAGAGGATAAAGAGAACTTGTGGAGCCAAGGTCTCAAATTGTTTCAAGGAGAACATGCATATCTGAAGCTTCACTGGTCATGGCATATGAAGAAGGTCATGAAGGGATGTTTGAAGATGAGAGAACTTTCAGAAAAGCTTTCTTTGAAATTTTTGAAATGGTAAAAGTTATTTATGAGGAGAGGAACTCAAGGTTGCAAGGGGAGAGCTCAAAAAAACCAAAAGGAAATGGAAAAAATGGATAAAAACCTCCAAAATGGAATGAAGGGGATGGTGACAAGACAACACCTTCACCTCCATCCTCATCCTCATCCTCATATTCTTCTACTTCTACCCCTTCACAAACACCTCTAAATTCTCCAAAGGGACATGGTAAAATTACTTTGTTAAATCTTGACATAAAGCTTGAATTGCCTATGTATGGTGGAGAGGTAAATGCTGATAATTTAGATAATTGGGTTCATCAGATTGAAGTGTATTGTAGGATACAAAGAATCAAGGATGATGAAACCAAAATTCCGCTTGCTTCTCCAAGGTTGAAAAGTGCAACACTCATTTGGTGGGAGACCAAAACTCAAGAGGACATGAAGAAAAGTGGTATGTTTTTATCCTCTTGGAATGATTCTGTTGTTGCAATAAGAAGACAATTTTATCCATTATCATACATGCAAAAATCTATAATGGATTGGGAAAACTTTAGACAAGCTAAGGATCGAAATGTGCAAACCTATACTCAAGAATTTAGGAAAAGAGATTTTATTTTAGGTATATATTTATCTTCTCAAGGCACTCTACTAAAATAAATTTGAGGTTTACGTAGTTATTTGAGACACACAATTCTCATATTTAACCCTACAAAACTAGATGAAGTTTGTGTACAGGAAAATCATTTCGAAGCAAGAGGGAAGAATGTTTATGAAGAAACTAGTGAGAAGCCATTTAAGTTTGGAGACAAAGGAAAGGGGAAGTTCAAAGGAAAGGATAAAAAGAATGCTTCAATTAAGAAGGAGGGAAAAAAACTGACATGTAAACATTTTTCAAAAGAAGGCCATGATGAAGACCATTTATGGAAACTTCATCCTGAGATGAGACCCAAAACATCTAACAACAAGGGGAAAGAAAAGACTATTGCAACAAATCAACAAGATCTAGGATCTGATTCTAGAGATGAAACAAAAATCATAGACATGGGATTCAAATGTAGGGATTCTATTGCAAGTACTAATTCTTCTAGAAAGCCCCAAAAAATCAAAATGAAAGAGAAAGAATAGAGCTTTTCCATATTAGAGTCATCAAAAAACATAACAAAGTAGATACTTTGTTTGATAGTGGGTCACAAGAAAACCTTCTATCAGAAGACATTGTCAAGAAACTAAATTTGGAAACCATTCTTGATCCTAAGCCTTATCCTTTGGCTTGGGTATTTGACAATGCCAAATTGAAAGTGACAAGAAAATGCATACTCAGATTTTCCATCACTGCAAATTTTATCGATGAGGTAGAACTTGATGTAGTACCACTTGACATATGTGGGATTGTTTTGGGAAGCCCATAATTATATGATAGGAAAGCCATATTTCATCGCCATGAGAGAAATAATATTTTTTTTTTAAATGGGATTGAGTATATTGTTAGAGCACATCACAAGAAGTTGAATTTGTCACTTGTGAATGTTGGACAAATGACGAGGTTTGTAAATGATAGTTATAATTTTGCATTGTTAATAATTAAACATAAAGAAGTTGAGGAATATGAATCTTTCCAAGGATGTGGTGTAAAACGCAAGCATGATTTAGTTGAAGTTGTTAACACATGTGATAATATGTTTTAGGAGTCTGAGATGTGTCCTTCTAAAAGAGGAAAACAACATGAATTTCAATCGCAACAAGATGCATCACTTTTGAACATTGCTATGAACAAGATGCAAGTGTTAGAGAATGCAGGGATCAAGAAGTAGATGAAAAAACTACTTGAAAAAGGGAACATTAGTTCTAATACATATCCTTGCGGGTCTCCTAATGTTTTGGATTTGAAGAAGGATGGTTCATGGCGATGACGATCGTATTTGGTGGAGTTAAGCTAAATACAAGGCTGGACATGATAAGAATCATGTTGACCACAATTTTTAGGTTGGAGATGAAGTAAGGCTTTGCATCAGCAAAGAAAAGCTTCCATGTGAAAATAACTTGAAATTGGATAAGCCTCCTTTGATTGAAGATCAAGGAGAGAATGTTCAGATTCTTTCAATATAAATTTTCTCTCTTAAATATCTTGAATAATTGCAGCAAGATCCCATCCTTGAATGAAAAATAAGAACTTCAAGGAGAGGGAACGTGAAGTACCTTCGTATAGGGCTCAAAGGTATAAATTCAAGAAAATCCAAATGGATTGAGATTGGAAGGGTGAGAGAACTATACCCTCAACTGTATTTTGACTGAAAATAGCCTTTTGGAGGTCCAAAAGCTTCTAGTTGGGAGGAGTGAGCCAGGGGATCAATAGAGTGCTCAAAACTCAAAGTGTTAAAAAGTTCTCGAAACTAGTTTCAAAGTGTAGAGATTTTTGGTCTGAATCAAACGCAACTTGAATCACTCAAAATCAATATTGTATGCTCCTGATATCACATTTTGATCATTTTCACAAAGAGGTAAACTTTTTGCAAGTTGGGTGAATGATTGTCAACTGGAAATCCATACGATGATTCAACAGGTTGACTATACCATGGGCCAATGAGCTAGTTTCATAACAGACAGGATTCCATGTGGCCTCTTGTGTTTGTTTGAATTATGTGTGCATTTGATTAGTTGTGGCATATTTTATTTGGACCAATGATGGTTCGCCACATGGCCCAGTCATGGGTTGTCACATGGCACCCTAGGGTCAACTAAACTTTTAGTATGCGTCGGCCGAAGGCCCCAATGGATTCAAACATAGGACCTCAATCTTTGCAGAACAAAACCTTACCAATAGACCTGAGGGTGTTACTTAATAGCTATGGCAAAAAAATGTTATGTATGTTTTCGGCAGTTAAGTGTTGGGGGAAGGGGCTAGGGCTAAGCCCCTAGCCCATGGTCACTACACAATCCACAAGAGTGTTGGTGGAGAAACCAAGGGCTTAGGGCTTAGCCCCAGCCCAAGGTCTAACTGGATACTATATAACTGAAGACAGAGGGATTAGGGCGGATCTTAGCGATAGGTGCTAAGGTGAGGGGGCCAACCCCGATGTCATATGTTGACCACATGACCACAATGGAAGGTTCTAAAGGTTTGCGCTAAGGTTAAGCCCAACCCCAGGGCATGTGGGGTTACACAGGACCATGGGCACAAGAAGAGGGATCCAAAGCGATAGGTTCATGGATTTGGGGACCAGCCCTAAGTTTCGTGGAGATGATAGGATCGACGAGGTAGAGAAAAGGTGTTTAGTTTGGGTGTGGAGGATAAGGTGCTAGCCTTGGGTTGTATGGACTGGCGAAACCATGACCCAAGGTTTTGGGGGCTATGCCAATGGGGGTAGGTGATTAGCCCTAGCCCCTGAGCACATGGCCCTATTTTTTTATACGAAGGTGTCATTGGGAAATTAAAGTAATCAACAAATTACACTTGAAAAGACACAATTATTTCCAACGCTGGGAAAAAATATTGCTTGAAGGTTTTGGAAAAGGTGGAATTCGTAGAATAGTTAGTAGGAGAGTGCAGTTTGTAAAGAAGATAGTAGAAAAACTTCTCTAGAGCATAAATTCTTCAGTTTTTGGCCAAATTGAGCCCAAACAGAGCCCAACTTGGGGATTTTTTATTGTTCTAGAGCCACTGGATATATTAGTTTTACATTGTACACATTGTAAATACATGTAAAAAAATTGATCACTTAATGAAAAAGGCCCAACATTGGAAGCTGGACCAGGGGATGCAACCCAAGAGGGATGAACTCCTTTATGATTTTGTTGTCTTTTGCTTTTTCTTGTATATGGTATATTTGTCTATGTTTTTATGTTGTTAAATGAGTTTTAAAACCTTAATTTTATGTGCGTTTACAAAGTGATCCATTTCTTAAAAGAAATAAAATTTTACCCGCATAATTTCCAATCACCTTCGAGTTTGTATAACAGATCACTCGAGGCACCACTCCTTTTAGGGTACAAGTTAACTTTGACATTCCCATGTTTGAAGGATAGATAGATGTATATGTTGTAGATTGATGGTTAAATAATGTGGGAGGATATTTTTCAGTTCATGACTTTTCCACTCCTTAAAGTCACCCCACATGTCAAGGACTGGTGGGAAACCTACTGTGAACAAAACGACGAGGGGGAATCCTCAGTGCCTCACTGTTTTCAGTTGTGTTCGCTCATAATTCTTTCCAAGACGCCGTCAAGGAACAATATTACCTTGTTGGGAGCTATGCAAATAATACGTAAAGTGGAGCATATTACGGAAAGGAAGGGACCAAGATGTGCGAAAGTTCACAAATGTTTTCCATATCCTTCACACAAGCCTAGGTATCAAGGATTCTAAGCAGAATTTGGTACTCAAGTAACACAAATATCTACAAAATTACATCCAAGATGAGATGGATTTCTTGGAATTCTCCTTGCTTGTCGCTTCCTATTGGTACACTATTAAGATCTAGAAAAAAATTAAACAAATGAAGCAAAACCTTTGATTCGCGAATATGAATAAGGGAAATGTGCCCTCAAACCATAGAACAAAGGATAAAGCCAAGGCAGGGCATCCTAGGAAAACCCACCAAATCCATAAGAAAATAACAACACCACGAAGACAAAGAAGGACATAGGGAAATGGCGTGAGTACATAAGAGCCCCACTCACAACAAAAGTGAGTGTCGAGCCAAGCAGTCATCGATGGCTGAGCTAAAGGATTTTGAATCAGATGCATGTTCTGAATCTAAGTGAGAAACTAACAAGAGGAATGAAAAAATAAAGAAAATTATTGATGTGGAGCCTAGTGCCACCATTTCCAGTGCCAAGATCCAGAAGGATGAGCCTGAAGATCCTGAGGATGTGAAGCGACTCTTCTACTCATAAATGTCGGTAAAGGGTTCTCTATTGCTGTTCATTGTCACCATCGAGAGCCAAAAGAACCTCATTTCAGTAGATATCATGAAATGGATGGCCCTGCTGATCACACCACACTTGTAGCTATACACCATAGGCTGGCTTCACCAAGGGAGAGATCTCTGTGTCAACCAATAGTGACGCCTCCCCTACAACATCAAGCCATTCACATATGAGGTATTTTGTGATGTTTCTCCTCTTGAAGTCTGTGATGTTTTATTAGCCCAAACATAATTTTGGGTGCAACATGTTGTATATGAGTCTATGCCTCACACTATTACTATTATTATTATTTTGGTCAATACGTTTTACAAGATACCGGAGGTAGCACCGCCTACTTTCGTTTCTTTGATCACTGTGAAGCAATGTAGTAATATCGTTTCTCAGACTAGGAAATTTGTTTTCCTTATGATTCGCCGTTAGGCTGAGAAGAAGATCATGGCCATGACCTCAAAATAGGGGTCCTCCACATGACAAAACCAAATGGATAAGGTTGTATAGGAGTACAACGAAATCTTCACCTCACCCACATTGGTACCTTTACATTGTTAGGTCGAGCACTCCATCGATTTGACCCTGGGTGTGCTACTACCCAATGGACTGATCTATCGATGCTCTATTATGGAGAATGATGAAACCAAGAGGAATATTCAAGAGATTTTGTAGAAAGGGAACATCAGGCCAAGTTCATCACCTTGTGGGAGCCCGATCCTATTGGTACAAAAGAAGGACGAGGCATGGAGATTCTGTATTGACTATTGGGCGCTAAACAAGATCACTGTTGAGAATATTTATCCAATACCATGGATTGATGAACTTATGGACCATCTTAAGTGAGAAAAATATTTGAGAAATATTGATTTGAAGTCTAGTTATGACTAGTTACCGATCGAACCCTCTGATGTGTGGAAGATTTCCTTCAAATACGAGGAGGGACTTTTCGAATGGATGGTCATGCCTTTCGCGGTGACAAATGCCCCTACAACCTTCATGAGGTTGATGGATGACATATTGTGACCCTTCATCAACTCATTCATGTCAGTGTATTTGGATGACATTTTGATATTCAACCACAGTTGGAAAGAATGCCTTCACGATATTAGACAAGTCCTCCTGCAACACAAGTTGTGTGACAATTTGGAGAAATATACTTTTGGTATGACCTAGGTTCAAGATATAGGATATATCATCAATGAGAGAGGTGTGCATGTGGATCCAAAAAATATACAAGTCATTGAAGATTTTCCATCCCCAACCACTCTAGCATAGCTCCACAACTTTCTGTGTCTTTTTAACTTCTACCGTAGGTTCGTGTTGGGGTTCTCTCATATCACTTGGCCATTGAGTCAATTCACTAAGGGAGGAGAGAAATATTTTTTTTTTTAGTTCAAATCCCAATAGAATGTGTTTTCCAGGTTGAAGCATTTCCTCTACTCTACACCAATGCTCACATTACCCGACCTGCAACAACCATTTTAGATCGAGACAAATGCCTTTGACTATGTTATTGGTGCAGTTCTTACTCAGTAGGGGCATCCAATGGCATATCACATTGAGACCCTTATAGACACAATCCAAAAGTATCACACCTATGAAAAATATATGTATTTCATTGTGTAAGCTTACCGACAATGGAATCCTCACATTCTAGGGAAGGAAACAATCATCCACACAGACCACCAACTCTTGCAGTTCATACTGACAAAAGGGAAGTTGCAGAATGATCACCCTCATAAATGGTCCAAAAACCTGCAACAATTCCATTTGAACATTAAGTGCACAAAGGGTAACACCAATAAAATTGCAGACTCCCTCAGATGACCAACATTCATGCATTGACCACCATGCTCAACTCTTGTGGGTACGTGACTGTAGGGTGGCCACATCTTTACAAGAGCGATCCAGAATTTGAAAGCACATATCAAATGATACTAGAAGGAAAGAAAGTTCAAAATTTTCACTTCTAAGATGCACTATTATGCCACCTGGGACACATTTGTTTTCCTTCAAGCATGGATGTTGTTATAGCTCCAAATATCACTCTTGGTATTTGTGATGCTTGGTTTATGGTCTAGGGCAACCCTCCTTCCTGACTTGTTCCAAATATTTAAAAAACAATGTTTTACTCCTTGTACACTACTTTCCCTATCTTAAAAGCATGTACACATGGGTTAGTCAATACCCAACCTGTGTATATGTGTTAAAACACTTAAAAAATTAAACCTCCTTAATTATGGGTGGAGTTCACGGGTTTTACCTATTGATTACCTCCTAGTGCCCATGGCCCAATTGTTCCCAACTGTCTCCCAACTAAAAAAATAATTTGGGAGAAGTATAAAAAGACTTCAATGGGAAGGCCTTAAGGATGAGAGAAAGGATAGAATTATTATACTGAGATTATCCCATGATCAAGTCTAAAGTATCCCCGTGCTTCAAGCACTTCCCGAAGTTCAGGAAACCTTTGTTTCCTTGAGTGTTGATATTGTCCTACTTGCTTGAGATATCATGGTATTGGTTATGGAAGGAGGTTGTTAAAGACTAGGACTGGACAAACCTGGAGGACGGTTTCGCTTGGAGCCAGAAGAGGAAGACTCAAGTGAACTCTTTCCATGTTTATTATAGTTTTCTACAATAAAAAAGAAACACTATCTTGTTCCTGATATCGACTTTGTTTATGTATCAGATGTTATTATTATGGTTTATATATGAATGACTATTTTGGTGCATAACTAACCATTTACTTATATGATATAAAGTTTATTTCAATAAAATTCCTTATCTATATGCTGTTATGTGTATTTGAATTGGTTGATGTGCAGATTCGAAGATCATTAGGAGTTCTAGAGGGTTTGAACCCTGGCTAGAACCACCCAAACGAAGGACATCCAGGTATGTTCATCCTCGCATAGTTAGTTTGTTTAAGAATGTTGCTTGAGTTAAATGCTTGTTTGTTGCTGTAGATTACTCCTGCTCTACTTCTGACCCAAAGCCCTAGGGGAATTATTCCCTAAACATATGCCAAGATGATTTTGGAGGCACACTATACCCAGGTCACTGGACATATCAGGGTAGTGAAAACAGTGTTCATGCTGTAGAAGTATTTTTATTGGCCGAACCTTCAACAAGATGTTGGGAAGTACATCAAATCCCACACTTCCTGTTCCATTGCCAAACCGGCCATCAAGAAGAAAGGCCCATACTCTCCTATGCCTCCTAGTTGACCTTGGGAATCCATCTCCATGGATTACATGTCAGGCCTTCATTCTACTAAGCATGGAAATTACTTCATTTTCATGGTTTTTGATAGATTCTCTAAGATGGCCATTTTGGTAGCCTGTAAGAAGAGTATCACAACAGAAACCACTGCTAAGCTCTTCTTTGAAAAAGTGTGGGTACATTTTTGGGATCCCACATTCCATTATCTTAAATTAGGACAGCAGGTCCCTGAGTGCATTTTTGTTAAGTTTCTAGTCGATGTTGGATATAAATCTCACTAAGTCCAGAACATTCCACCCCCAAAATGATGGCCAAATAGAGATCGTCAATAGGATCATCATACACATTCTGTGTATATACAACTCGAAGCATCCATGCACATGGGATGAAGGCATCCTCTATGTCTAATACAACTACAATGGAGCTCTTCATAGCCCATTTGGCCACAACCCGTTTCAGGTGGGGTTGGGATTCTATCCATTATGTCCCATTGATGTGGCCATACCATTTGCAGCTACTCAAGAAGATTCGACTCATGTCCAACCTGAAGCTGACAATGCTAAAAACTTCATTGAGTGCATTCAGTGCATTGGCCAATAGGTCCATAACATATTGGACAGAGATAATGCTAAGTACAAGCATCGTCATGATTAGCATCAGGTGCCACACAAGTTCTAGGTGGGCGACAATGTTTGGTTACATTTGCAGAAGGAGCGCCTCACTGGGTCCCACAGCACGCTTCAACCACTCCGATATGGACCTTACACCATCAATAAGGTTGCAGGGGACAAAGATTTCCAGCTCAACATTCCAGCATTACTTGGCCTACACCTAGGGATCAATGTGGACTTCCTTCGACCATACTTTCCACACTTACTCGATACATGAGACATTGCAGAACAACTCACACCAACAGAGTTAAACCCATATTGCATGGAACAAGCCACAATTGACCGGATCATGGACATGCATGTCAAGGGAAATCTCCAGTAGAAGATTCAAATCTATTGGGTTGTAAAAGCTAGCCAACTCCTGCACCAAGGCAAGTGCTTCGCTGGTGACTGAGTTCAATAGAAGTTTCCCCATCTCATGGAGGTTCTCAACGCAATGGGGACCATTGATTCCTAAGGGAGGAGGACTGATCCAAGTGGATATTGGTGGCTGCTCACCTATTCCACTTGGACTCCCACCATTGTTTCTTTTCAATTTCCTTAATTGTAGCACAACTTACTAATTTTGGTAGTTTTTCGGGTCCTAAACTCCTAGAGTTGTTTTGAGGAACTAAAAGATGTTTTTGGGGAAAATAGAGAGCACAGAAAGGCCAATTCAATCTAACAATTTTTTTCACCCTCCTCTTTTAGAGCTTTGAAACAAGGTATTATGATATCTAAACGGAGATTGTATGCCAAAGTTACGACCCCAAGAATTTGGTGTACCAATTTACCCAGACGGGGCGCACAATTTTGGCCCTTCATCTCCTAGCGTTAGGTGTTTGGATTTTTAGGGTTTTCCATTATTTCTGAATAATAAATATGCCTTTGAGCCTCATTTTAACACATTTTAGAAGCATATAGCTGCCACATCTCTTCTCCGAGATAAGCTACCATCGCCCGAGCTAGATTATTTCCACTTCTATATGTTAGCATATTTCAGTTCTTTGATATTAATGAAATGAAGTTTTATTTTTGCTACATCTTTGTGTTTATGTGTATATCTGTATTTTGTTTCGTTCCTACATATGTCTGGATCACAGCTAGTCCATTCCCCTATGGGTAGTAGGTGGTGGAGTGCCCCATGGTGGTGATGTACTTTTGGCAGAAACTAAGAAAGTTCGCTGAATTAAATACTTGAGGATTGTCAATGATAATATTCCTTGAGAAACCAAATATGGCAAGGATATTATCCTCCATAAACTTAATTACCACTACATAGATTGCATTTCTAGTTGGGATGGCCTCCACCCATTTCGTGAAATAACCAGTGGTTGTAAGCATCCACCTCTGTTGATTGCCAAAATGGTGGATGTATTTCTCCTATGAAGTCTAGGCTTCATTTCCTAAAGTGAACCTTTACAAAAACAAGCATCAAATGGAGGGGTGCAAACTTGTGCTTCTCTCCAAAAGCATGACATTTCTCACAGGGCCGAACATATGTATGCACCTAACTGAATAGTTTGGGCCAATAGAAACCAACTGTGAGGATTTTATGGGTTGTGGATCTCCAGCTATAATTTCCTCCATAAAGACAGCTATGGAATTCATCAATCACCTTGTGAATCTCCTCTTCTACCAGGCATAATAGTAAAATTCCCACTAGATCCTTCTAATACAAATGGCCATTTGAGATAACAAAATTCTGAGCTTGTAGCCTGAAGGCCCTATATTTAACTTTGTCAAAATTCATCGGGAATTTCATAAAAAGTAAATAATGTAAAGATAATTATACCAATGTGAGACAAGGTACTTCATTTGAATTCTCTGTCTTAAGTTCTTAATATTATTCTTTTCCTCTTCTTTTCCACTTCCTCCTTCCTTATTTGTCAGCAAATTTATACCCAGGGCCTGGCAGTGAGCCTTAGACAATATTTTAGCTAATCCATGCCCCTTGATCAACTTAGTAGGTTTGATATCCATTCCATATTCTTTAATCTTGGCAATCCAATCTCCCCTCAATGTCTTTTACAATGGTTGTTGGAACATATGCTATTATGTTCAACTATAGGACGTAAATTTTGAAAACTTTCAGATATTTTACCAAGGCATAGGCTTGATTCTCTAAGATATTGTATTTCAACTCTGCCTCTCATAACACCTGACTGAAAAATGCAATTTGTTGTTCCTACCCTTCACTATTTTTTTTGCAACAAAACAATTTCCACCATGTTAGAAGAGGCGAAAGAGAAAAGGAGGAATGACCTATGATAATCTGGCTTGGCTAAGACTGGGGCTTCTGCAAAATATTTTTTAATTCTAGAGAATGAATCCCTTGATTCTATGGGAAACTTTACTTCCCGATCCTTCTTCAACATTTCTCTGATTTCGTTGACATTTCCAGCATAGTTTGGTATGAATAACCTCATAGCATTTGTTTTGGCCAAGAAAACCTAGATTTCTTTTCTATTCCTTATTAAATGAATATTATTAATAGCCTCCACCCTTTTGAGATCAATCTTCACTCCTTCCTTTGCTACAATGTGGCCCAAAAGCTTCCCCTCACTCAAAGAAAATTGTGATTTCTTGGGGTTTAAGGACATACCATATCTTCTACATTTTGCAAATGCAAGTTGTTCTTCATATGACTCAGAAAAAATAGTTATGTCATCCAGGTATATGACTACGAATTTATCATGCTCTCCAACAAATTATATATCCATCACTCTCTGGAAAGTATCTCTAGCGTTTATGATGTTGAAAGGCATTTTGGCATACATAAACATTACCCATGGTGTAGTAAAATATGTTTTCTTCTGATCCTCAAGGTATACATCAACTTAGATGTATCCATAGAAACCATCTGTCGTGGACATTCGGGCAGACCCTACCACTTTCTGTAGAAGATAATCCATTTTAGGCAGAGGATAGTTATCTTTCAGCGAGGCCTTATTCAAATTTCTGAAATCCACACATAGCCTTATTTCTCCATTCTTCTTCTTGAGTGGGAATAAATTTTCTACCTAGTTTGAGTACCTCAAGGACACAATTATCTTAGCCTATAACTATTTCTTCACCTCCTTTTCAATTAATGGGAGCAACAAAGGATTAATTTGATTGAGATTCTGCTTATATGGCTTCACTCTAGTTTTTAAAGGAATTTTGTGTTGTATGAAAAATGTGCCAAAAGTATTTAAATTCTCATATGACCAAGAAAACAAATTCATGTACTCTTTGAAAAGATGAAGGTATCTTTTTTTGTATTCTTTAGGAAATCCTTTAGTTAGCTTGATGGCTCTAGGTTCTTTCTGTGCCAATATTACAATCTTCCACCTCCTCCTCAAGGTCTTGTTCAGTTGTATTAGTAGCCACATCATTTGAGTTGAAAAACATTTCTAATGGGACCAACCCTATGGGGATGGTATTCCCCTTTAGATACAATATCTTGTTATGAATAATAGTTTCCTCCTGTTGTAGAGGCTGAAACACCCTTCACAATTTTTCATGTACTCAAATTTTGGAGCCTACTATGGATTCTGTGATCAATTATTCCTTAGTCACTTATTGGTAAGCTGATAATCTCAATCTCCCCTTTTCGATCTTAAGAGCCATCCACTCTTTTATCTTTCTACAATATTTTTTATCTTTGGGTATGGGGATTATCGCTTGTTATTAAAAGGGAAGTTTGATTTTGTTCAAGGGGAAATCTACCCAACCTCCCTTAGCATTCAAAACTGTGTAGTTTTTTACTTAAGATGCTTAGTCTGGCTTGCATCCTTAAATTGTGTAAATGTGTCCTCTTAGGGCCTCATCCAAAATCAGTGTCTTGCATATGAAAACTACAAAATTTTGTCCTTTAGTTTCACAGTCTACCTTGCATCCTGAAACAACACAGATGTGTCCTCCCAAGGCCTCAACCCACAATAGTCATTGCCAACTGAAAGTGCGTAGTGTTGGGTTGTGTTATATTATTTCCATGTAGTTAATAAGGGGTTTGAAGGGCACCCGTAACCACACTTTATGGGGTCCGAGGCAGCGCCCCAGAAAATTTTGGTTTTGGACCCTATGTTAGGTTTGGCGGACCCACCTATGGTTTTGTGCATGATTTTCGAACATGTTTTTTGGATGTGATCGTTTTCGGTCCATGGTATTGGACGAGATGTTTTTTGGTCCATGTGTCAAGCGGAATGAGTTATACTTGCGGACAAATCTAACCTTCCTAGGAGTCTAAGACTCTCTAATGACAAACAAACCAAATAAGAGCTATCCTTCTCTAGATACACATCATTTTACAAGAATTCAAATGTTCTCGATCTTACCTTAGGTCCAATGCT
>APFE030960099.1:0-13741 GCA_000404065.3 Pinus taeda
TTGAGGATATTTTATTCAACTTTTAATAGTTATAGAATTAGTTTATTTTAATCCCTTCTATTATCTTTATTACCTAATATTATTTATATTCCATTAATAAATTATATGTATTAATATATTTACCTGATCACGTGGGTATATTTATACTTAAACATTATAATTGAATATTAATAATCAAAAATAAATTATTATATAATTAATGTACTATTAAAATGATAGATAATTATATAATAAACCATTATTATTATTTTAACCCAATATGGGATCGTTATTGTGTTATATATATACACTTATTAATATACAATTACATTTAGTTATATAGATAAATGATTTACTAACGTATAGGGGTCCTTTTCTTATATATTTGAGCCAATTTAACTAATTTCTTGGTATAATAATAATTAAAGAATATTAATTATTTTACTAGGGTCATAAGGTCAAAGTTAGCCATTATCAATCTAGCAGTTGGAGTCTCTGCCCTAACTATTTAACTAGCTAAGCTAGATAGGAGCTCGATTGGTTCTTCAACTTGTAATGACGATGAACCACACTCGATGGTTCTAAACGCTATTTATGTGATTTCGCCTAAAATTCTCTAAACAATGTTATGGATCACAGAAGTCTAAAGTTACATAAATGGATCTAGCAGAGAGTAATGAATAAAAATTGCAAGGAGAAAAGAATAAAGAAAATTAAAATAAAGAATAAATGAATTATATTAACATAAAAAAAAGAATGAATAAATACAAATTACATATTATATACTCTACATGGTTATGGTTAAACTAATGTTCCATATTTGTGAATGTAGAGAGATGTGGACATGCATTGAATAAAACTCACAATGGTCATGTATTAATAAATTAACAAGAATAAAAAATTATATTCCACAAAATAAAAAGAAAATGAGATAATGAAAATTACATATGTATAACAGTATACATGGTTGTACTAATATGCCATATGTGGACTTGAATTAAATAAATTTGACAATTATTCCAGTTAAATGGCCATGCAGTAATCAATTGACTATTGAATAAAACTTTTGCATACACTTGTAAATTTCAGTTTTAGTCATAATAAGTGTATGTAATATGTCCAATATCAACAAATTTACAACTCCTACTTGATCTCTAAAAAGTAAAATTTACCTTCTTTTTACCTACTCAATCCTTTTGAAACTAAGGAAATCAAGTCATTACTTGAGTGGGTTATTTAAGGAAACATAAGAAAGGGTTGGGTTCACTAATAAATTATGAAAATATTTGTTTAGTTGCACTAGGACTTGCAACTTTAAAGGCCATAGAGATCATGAATGTTTTTAAGCTACACAAAAGTCTCTAAGAAAAAGAAATAGTTGTAATAGAAAATGGTAGCTTTTGAATGGTTTACAATTATTAATGAATTGAGAAAAAGGAGAACATCAAATGGTGAAATCATTTAGAGGAAACACTTATAAAGATATTATCCTCAGAAGAGAAATTGGGATATCAAATATAACAAAGAACAAAATTCAAAGAAATTGGGATCTCAAATATAACAAAGAAAAAAATTCAAGACACATACCCTCCATCCATTTTAGATTCCTAATAATTGAAATGTCTTTTTGATCATCTAACTTATTGTATGGCATGCTATCATCCATAAAACTACTCTCCATCCATTTTAGATTCTTAACAATGCAAAACATAATTTTTCCATCTAATTTTATGCATGACATCGATCATCAAGAGAAGGAAAAAAAATAAAAAAAAATAAAATAATAAAGAAGCTTCAAAGAGTTCATAAATCTCCATTGACCTTTCAAACTTAGATCTCCTATCATCCAAATATGGACATGTTATAAAAAAATGTTTCCAATGAATTATACTTCTTATGAGATCATCAAAAAAAGGATGAAAAATTAGTAAAAGGATCTTTTTTTAATTAGTTGGAAGGAAGATGTTTTTATAGGTTAGAAGACTTGTCATGTCCTCTTAGTATCCAAGCCTTAAACCATTCAACAATGGAATCTTCTTAGATTTGGTTTCCAAATATAGAATGATGAGTACTCAAACACTATTGTTGCGCTGCATTGTGTACATTTCCCAATCCTTAAAAATATGTCTTAAATAACTCCTCTCATATAAGATAAGATGGCTGAATTTTCTGGACAAAAGAGAAGTGATTAAGTAAAATGTTGCAATTTGAAAATATTTATTTAGTACTCTTGGGAGAAACCAAATTTAGTATAGATTACAACCTCTTACTCAATATATAAAAAAGAGGAAGTGAAGCCATTGTGAAATGTTCAAGACCTTTGAAGGAGAGATAACAACTTTATAATGAGATTTCAACTAAATAATATTAACAATAAATTTTGACTCAGCACACATTTTTATTATTATATAAATTCAAATATTAAATAGAGCATAATCAATTGATATGCACCTATATTTCTCTAGCATAAGTTGGCTTATTAGCTTTCAATAGAAAAATATCATAAAATTATTATCAAAGAACCATATAAAATTTTGGGTAGCTCCAATACACCCATATAGAAGAAAGAGGAGTCATGGATAAAAGCTAATGACTTCAATACCACTATCCATGTAGAGGAAAGATGAGACATGGATAATTGTGAATGATTTTGTTTTGAGGTCAGTCTAGAGTAAATAATATAGGTAGGATTTATATGCAAATAGAAAATATCTTAGAGAGGCATCTTATGCGAAATTGTTTATTTATAAGGAAAGTTTATAACCTTGATTCTCATATTATTACTAGAAGACTATATCATTTTGCATTTACAACAATTTAGTATTAGTTCAAAGAAACAATGAAAGTATTTTATTTCACCTAAAAAAAATCTAGTCTCTATTCAAAATCCACCAAATAATCTACCCAAAATACACAAATTACTCCCTTTACATTCACCATGTTGTGAGCTACTCATCTTAATAAGAAAAACATTCAAAAATGAAAATAATTTTATAAAACCTTGTAAAAATTCAATATTTGGAATCTCTCAATATACTTACTTTTTTCCCCAAAGGATCTCCCTCATGTAATTACTTAAAAACATATTAAACATGGCAAACTAAACCTAAAAGATTGGAAATATAAAATTTTCAGCCTTGGAGAGGAAATCTTGAAGTCAAATGACATATCCTCTACTATGCAATAATAAGTGAATATAATCTATTAGGGATTGACATGAAGATCAAAAAAAATTCAATAGCTCATCTACTAAATTTGCTTAATATAATTTCTCAAATTATTTATTTACATGGAATAATCATAAAGGTGGTTTCTATTTTATTCTTAAAAGTCTAGAATTTTTTTAAAACTAAAGTATTCACTCTAAAAGAAAAACATTTGAACTAATTGTATTTCAGCCCTAAAATATTCATTCTATGCTCAAAATGTAGAAACTACTAATTTACATTCAAGATGTCATCAATGGCTCATTGTGTTACTCAAATTTGAAAAAATGGAAAACAATATTCAAAAATGAAAGAAGGCTTATAGAAATATATTAAAATCCAATATGTGAAATCTCCAACAAATACTTGAACATTGCAAATAAAGTAAACATCATAAATAAATAAATAAATAAAAACTACAATAACTTTTGGCCCTCTATGCAAAGAGGAAATAACCAATTGATATCGAAAAAATTTCTGCCACAAGTTTATTAAACCCAGAACAACCAATTGATATGCAATATTTCTTTATCATAAGTGTACTAAAGGTAAAATAACCAATTGATATGCACATCATTTCTCTCTCATAAATTGGATTACTAGCCTATATTGAAAAATCATTTATAATTGCAAATACTACCATTCTTGCAAACCAAGGGGGAGTCATGGAATGATAAGAGAAACAGGAAATTATTTCAAGTACAAATAACACATTCTACTGTATGGAATTATTTTAAGTACAAATAACATATTCTAGTGCATGGAAGGATAATAGAAACAAGAAATTCTTTTATGACAAATAACATATTCTCTTATGACAAATAACATATTCTACTGCATGGAATGAAAAGAGAAAATATGTAATATGAATAATATATATTTGAAAGAATGGAGAAGCAAAAGGTATGCCAGGAAATGTTCTTTCAAAAAGTCAAGAATAAGATGGTTAAGGTGAAGCATAATACCAAATTTATTTATCCTAAGATACTTTTAGAGAGCCCTTGGGACAAAATGTCATATATCATGAGAACTATTAACATTCTCCAACAAAAAATCAAAAGAGAATATGTCATACATCAATGTTAACTATTAACATTCTCCAACAAAAGATCAAAAGAGAATAAAAACTATGCAAATTATTAAAAAATATGAATTCTGGGAAGTTATATGTTATGAGATACTATTAGTGTTAACATTTTGCAAAAGATCAAGAAATCAAGAAAAAGATTTAGTCAACATTTTGCAGGAGATCAAGAAATCAAGAAAGACATTTAGTTTTACTGAGACATTTATTATGTTCAGATACCCTTAGTATCAGCATATTGCAAGAGATCAAGAAATCAAGGAAGATATTTAACCTTACTTAGACCTTTATTGGTAATCTATAACTTGATTTCTACAAACCAAAAGACCTTCACAACCTATAATTATTATCTCAACCATACAAACGTTTAGTAAAGTAGAGTAATGTGCATACGGCCAAACACAAATCCATATTGAATACCGTATAAGTTTGTAGAGTGATAAACAAAGACTGTAATTTCATAAGCAGTTCTTCTAATAACTCCAAATCTACTAAACCCCCGAAGGATCAAATGTATATTTATAAAAGAGTTAATATAATCATTATTAATAATATATTAATAATATCGCTCTAGATTCATGTTAACTCCAAATCTACCAAGCCCTCGAAGGATCAAATGTATGTTTACAAAAGAGTTAATATGAAGATTTTTTTTAATAAAAAGTGAATAAAATATAATATTACAATATTATGTTACCACGTATTTATTACCACCTCCACCTAATATAAAGTGGCTAGGGGTGGGGGAAATACTAGTTACAATATTACAATATTATATTGTACGAGGTATTACAATATAATATATAATATTAAATACTAATAAAATAGAATAATACAATGTTATATGTTACCAAGTATTTATTATCACCCTCACCCAATAAGAAGTGGCTAGGGGTGGTATGTATATGTTTTTGGTGGGCCTCATGGTTAAGAGTATGTGTTTCCTTCTAAGAGGTCATAGGTTTAAAACTAGAGTGAGGGGGGTAGAGTATGTATGTTCTCATAGACTTAGCAATGAAAATTGCATATCTCTCAAACTAATTATTATTTTTTTCATTTTTCAATTACTTTATCTCACTACATAAAGTATTTTTTTTATGGCCGACATTGATTTTTAAAGTAATGTTATTAATTATTCTTTTATGTAACGTTACACACAAAATCTCTCCCATATGCATATACATATATTAGCCCACACACACATATTTTAATTTCTTTAATGTAATTTTAGGTGACAACATCTTCCTCTTGTACTCGATGGTAGAGTACCTCTCGATGCAATTAATTAGTTAACTATCAAATAAAATCTCTCTCATATGCATACCAACACACACATATTTTAATTATTTTAATGTAACTTTAAGTGACAACATATTCCTCATGTATTAAGTTGTAGAGCACCTCTCGGCACAATTAATGAGTTAACTATCAAATCTTAAGAGTTAAGATCAAATCTTCCAACTATAACTATCTACTAGTCCACAACTCTTCAAGTCTTATAATAAGGGGAAAAAAATGATCTTTAAGATTGAACCTAAGTAGATGGGAAACCAAATCATGCTCCCAACCTCTCATATTTTTAAGAAATAAATAATAAATTGTTAAAGATTCATTTTTATGTAAGTCTCAGGCGAGGAGTAACTCCATTTTGGCAGAAAACAGATTCATGTATTATTCCATAGGTAACCCATTATTATATACAATAGGGAGTAATTGTTCAGTTTATCTCCCGATGAGTGTTCACCTTCCCAATTTATTTTATTTACATAAAATTCCCAATCATGAAGATTAGGTGTCAACATTACCCCCCTTAATCTGAGGGGATGTTGGTGAGTCCAAGCATCATTCTGAATCGTTCAAGCTTTTCCCTTCCAAGTCTGAATCAGAGTATCCAACTAAGCTGAAGTCGTCCACCTGTGTATACTTGATTCCAAGGTCTTGAATTACCTTCAAGTACCTTAGAACTCTTTTTGTAGCAGACCAATGTCCCTCACAAGGATTTTGCATAAACGTGGAGAGGATTCCGATAGCAATTGAAATGTCTGGTCTGGTAGTAGTGAGGTAGATGAGACTTCCTACAAGCTGTCTATATTTTGTTGCATCCTCAAATTTCTTTCCTTCAATAGATGTGAGCTTTAAGTTTTGTTCCATTGGAGTAGTGAGAGGATTGCATTCTGTCATGCCAAACTTGTTCAACAAATCTCCAATGTATTTCTTTTGAGAAAGAAATATGGACTTTGGATGTTGGGTTACTTCAATGCCAAGATAGTAATAAACATAGCCCAAATCAGTCATTTCAAAACTTTTTCCCAATTCTTTCTTCATGGATGCAATATAGCTTTCATTGTTCCCTGTCATTAAAAGATCATCTACATATACCACAAGATATACAACTGTTTTGCCAACTTTCTTGACAAATAAAGTTGCATCATCAAGATCAAAATGATTGAGTTGAGTTTCAGAATATGCTCAGTTAGTTTTTCATACCAAGCTCGTGGTGCTGGTTTGAGGCCATACAAGGACTTCACAAGTTTGCATACTTTATGTTCATGTCCTTTCACGGCAAATCCTTTAGGCTGGGACATAAAAACATTCTCTTTTAGATCTCCATTCAAGAAGGAAGTTTTTACATCCATTTGATGGACTTTCCAACCGTTCTAAGCTGTTAGTGCAAAGAGTGTCCGGATGGTGGCCCACTTTGCTGTGGGGGCAAAAGTTTCCTCATAATCGACCCCTTCCTTCTGTGCAAAACCTTTTTCCACAAGCCTAGCTTTGTGCTTTTCAAGTGAGTCATCAGCTTTGAACTTGTTCTTGTAGACCCACTTGCAGCCAATTGGTTTCGTTCCAAATGGAGGATCAACCAGCTTCCAAGTGCCATTCTTTATGAAGGCGTCATACTCCTTTTGCATCGCTTCTTTCCATTCATCATGAGAAGCAACTTCTTTCAAGGAAGTTGGTTCAAAATATGTAGACAAGTTCAATTCACAATCATAAGAAACATCCATATCAACAGGTGAATTAGAGTCATCTACATCACCTCCATTTTGTCGGATTCATTTTCTCATTCCTGTTTTTCCAATTTCATCAGGATGAACACTTTCAAGTGTCTTCGTCAGCCATTTTGGGGGACCTTTCTGAGATGGTCCAGGCTGCTCTGTTGATTGAGTTGGGACTGAATCAAGATTGAGTCTCCCAATTCTATCAATTACATCATTTAAAGCATCATCTGTTGTTAGAGTTTCAGTCAGGGGAGAGTGTTCTTCAGAAGACCATTCCACATGTTGATCTAGAATAGGAATCCCCCCTTCAAGATGTGGAATATGATTATCAAATTCTTGAAATGATTTTGTTTTTGCGAATCTATCCAAGCGATCAAGTTGCCACTCAATAACATTGTCAGATTTGGATGATTCAAGAAAAATTACATCTCTAAATACAACAAACATTTTATTTACTTCATCATAGAGGCGGTATGCTTTGGAGGTGTTTGAATACCCCAGGAAGATACACTTACAACTTCTAGCACCAAGTTTGGTTCTATGTACCTTTGGTATCAAAGCATAACAAGTGGAACCAAAAATCCTAAGATGTTTTACCGAAGGAACATGTCCATACCACAATTCATAAGGAATCTTGTTTCTTATAGAATTAGATGGACATCTATTATTTATATATGCAGCACATAGAACAACATCAGCCCAAAACATTATCTTTAATTTTTTGAAGAAAAGCATGGATAGTACCATATTCAAGATTGTTCTATTCATTCTTTCAGCTACACCATTCTATTGGGGATTATAAGGCACAGTTATTTGATATTTAATCCCATGTTGGCAAAGATAGTGTTCAAATTCATTTGATATATATTCCATTATCAGTGCGAATAGACCCAATATGAGATTGTGCATCATTTTCAATCCATTTATGAAAATTCTTGAATGTTTGGAAAGCATCATATTTGTTCTTCAATAAATAAACCCAACACATTTTGGTGTAGTAATCAATAAACATCATGATATATTTATTTCCATTTGTAGAAGAAACAAGCATTGGACCACATAAATATGAATGAATGAGTTCAAGTTTCCTATGTGCTCTTGGATGCGAATCATGAAAAGAATGTTTGATATGCTTTCCTAGAATGCAAGCATCACATTGCTTAAGTTTTCTAGGAATTGTAGGCAAACCAGCAACACCAGTTTTCTTCAATAAGCGGAGACTGTCATAGTTCAAATGTCGAAATCTAGCATGCCATAATAAACTTGATGGAAGTGTACCTTCTTCATGATGAGAATTGTATGAGAAATGTTGTGCATGAGCAGATGTTCCTTGCAGTTTGAAAAGCCTTTCCTCTTCTATTCCCCTCATGACAAGTGAATGATCAGATGCTTTTCTTACCTCAAGCTTGCCATCAAACATATGAATGGAGTGACCTTGCTGGCGGATGTGGACCAAGGACAACAAGTTTCTCTTGAGCTATGGGAGATATAGAACATGATCCAGAAGAAAGTCTAGAAGACCAGGAAATTTAACCCTGATTGTGCCAAGCCATGATGGCTTGATTTTTCACTGATCTGCAAAGTATACTGCTCCATCAACATTGTCAGTGAAATCTTCAAAAAAATATTTTCTATGAGCCATGTGACAGGTTGCTCCTGAATCAAGAAACCAATCATTTTTCCACGAAGAAAGTGAAGCATGAAACAAATCTTCATTTACTCCAATGTTACATTGTGCCTCAACATAGTGAACAGATTCAGGTGCTTCACCTTTGTCTGTATCATCAGTTTTACCTTTCTGTTGGTTTCTTCTCTGCTCAATTTTGTCCCATGGTAGCTTGCATGTAGATGCATCATGTGATCCATTTCTTTTGCAACGAATACAGTGCAAATATGCCCTTTCTCCTTGAGAATGTCTCCCCCCTGCCTCTGAAATATCTTCCTCTTCCTCTTCGTCCACCTCTTCCTCTTGCAAAATCTTGAGCAGGATGTTTTTCTTTATGAGCAAGGCATACGGTGTCTTCATAAGACTCAGGGGTTGTCTTCTTTCCAAAAGTTTTTTCTCTTTCAGCAAAATTTTTCACAAGAGAGTCAAAGGTTACATCTTTGAGATTTCTATTTTCTTGCGAAGACTCAAGATAATTGGAGTATGTAGGATAAAGTGCCTTGAGAAAAGAAATAAGAGGGATATCCAGCTCAACCTTAGTGGATTTGATATCATGCATTATAGACTTTATTTCAGATGCAAGAGCAAGAGGATCATTATTTTGCAGTTCAAAAGTGAAAAGTTTAATCATGAGTTGGACAACTTCAAGTGAAGAATGTGAGTCATAGAGTTCTTTCAGCTTTTGTAAAGCTTCAAAGGCAGTTGAATATGATGAAATATGGAAACTCACCTCTTTATTTACAGATGTTGTGATTAATGCATAAGCTATGCGGTTCTTGTTTTCCCAAATGGCCAGCTCTTTGTCTGAGGTAGGCTTTTCTGGGTCACAGTCTCCTTCTCCGACACACACTCCTTTCCACAACTCATTGAAGATAAGGGTGTGTTGTATCATCCAGGACCAATCAGGATAGTTCTCCTTGCCAGTGAGAACTATTCCTACTGTAGAGATGATTGAATGCATTCTCTAAAAAAACTTTTGAAATACTTCTGCTGATATATAGTGAAATTGTACTCAAAAGGGCAAAAAGATTTCAAATTCTTTATGCACTATGTTTTCTTCAAATATCTCCAAATTTTATAAAGATATCCTCATATAATATTTCTTATCACTTCCCCCTTTTTTTTTCTTTAAAATCTCCATTCACATATAAAGTCAACAACAATGGATTCAAAAGGAAACCATTCAATATATATATAACGGTGTATATGACTCAACCCGCAGTTCAATACCATTCAACCCGCACATTTCAAATACCATATACCATATACACTTCAATAAAAAAATGGTGTATATGACTCAACCCGCAGTTCAATATCATTCAACCCGCATATTTCAAATACCATATACCATATACAGTTCAATAAAAAACGGTGTATATGACTCAACCCGCAGTTCAATATCATTCAACTCGCATATTTCAAATACCATATACCATATACAACATTAACACACGTAAGCTGGATTATTTGCAAACGTTAGCGCATACCATAGCTTGAATCTCCACTATGATTTTGTCAATATTCACCAAAATGACTACTGCCAACCTGCATTTTGAAAAACTAGAGGCTCATGGAAGCGTGAATCAATTTCTAACAAAATAAAATTACATTACACAATAAAGATCTGTTATTCGTAAAACCCAGCGGCATGTGAAGGGGTTGCTAGCAACGCTTCCGTCGGTTTGAGTTGGACAGCGTATGTATAAAGCCATAGCCCATTGTTAATAACACTTACATTGTTCAATCTTGGACGTTCATAGCGTTAATAGAACATAAACCGACTGTCAAGTCTTTGCAATCGACGTTTTATCAATTTGTAATGAATAGCAGCTTCAAAGCTTATTCTGCAAGCATTCAACGTTTCAATTGTGAGTTTTTAGCAGAGGCAAAAGAGCTGAAGGTTGCAAGTTCAGGTCCGGGCAGTGCCACCATTGAGCAGTCGATACCAAGCATTCAATGCTTCAATGATACCATCATTCAACGTTGATTTTGCAGCTGAGGAAGCACTGGAAAGGCAGCGCGTTATGGACAGAGGTGTCAGGGGTCAGAGAATATGAAACAGTTTGGAGTCTCAGCGTATGCAAAAAATCATAGAATATGTCAGGGCAGCACACGTGTGGCAGAGAGCAATGGAGCAGATCAGGAGTTACAAATACATAAAGGGTAAACAAGGAGTTGGCTCTGATACCATGTTAGGCAAGGAGTATCTCCATTTTGGCATAAAACTGATTCATGTATTATTCCATAGGTAACCCATTATTATATACAATAGGGAGTGATTGTTCAGTTCATCTCCCAATGACTGTTCACCTTCCCAATTTATTTTATTTACATAAAATTCCCAATCATGAAGATTAGGTATCAATAATAAGAAATGAAAAAACATTTTATTATAAGAAATATTTTACAAATACTAATAACTACATGAATAGTCAACTTTATGTTTACCAGAAATATATATTTATAAATTAAAAAAATAAATTAAAGCATTATTAAAAAAACAAAAACTAAAATTTCTAGAAGCTTTAAACTATAATCTAGATAAAAAGTAAATTGTACTCTTATCCATTAAACTATAATGTAGATAAAAAGTAACATATACTCTTATCCATTATCTTATTACTTGTAATCTTGAAAGTACTATACAAGTTTTCACATGATTTCCATTATCTTATTACTTATAATCTTGAAAGTACTATATAAGGTTTCACATGATTTGATTTAATGATACAATAGAAATTAAACTCACTACTTTATTATTGATAATTTTGTATAAACATATATAATACTTAATATAGTTTTTTTTGGATAGTTTTTGAAAATGAGTAAATATTGTAGTACAATGATATTTCACTTCATAATTGGATTGGTTATATATATATATATTGCCTCAAAATATCTCAACAAAGAAATTTTGGGCTCTATAACAATGTCATTTAAGTAGGTTAACAACTTCAAAAGAAATAAAGCATATATACTAACACAAGATCTCGTAAAACTTTTGAATCATGTTAGTAGTAAGTAGTACTACTGTTATGGTAAGTTAGCAACAATGAGAATGAATTCCCTATCCTTGTCCACGGGCAAGGTTTCTGGAAATATCTTCGTCAAAGAAAGTCGACTAATTATATTCAACCCACACTTCAAGTCTGGAATTTGTTGAAGTCTCCATTCCATTCTTTTTCTGGGATATTGTTCGGATCTTTCTTTTTCCTCACTATAAACTTATAAAGACACCCCGGTTGCATTATACAGAAGCACCAAAAGCTTTGTGAATCACACTGCGGCTGCATATACAGTTCTTCGCATATTTCACAGTTCTTCGCAGTTTTCTCTGCGGTTCTTCGCAGTTCTCCAGTTCTTTGCAGTTCTTCGCAGTTTTCTCTGCCGTTCTTCGGTTCTTCGCTGTGGGAGGTTCTTATTATATCTGTGGTATCCCAATTCTTATTATATCTGCGGTATCGGTCTTCAGATCTGCGGTATCTCGAAGCCTGTTAATGATGTTAAATATCTGCAGTATCGGTCTTCAGATCTGAGATCTGCGGTATCTCGCAGCTTGTCGGTCTTCAGATCTGCTATCCGGTGGATGTTCGTAATCTTTTGGAGACAGTGGAACGTGTGGAGGACGTAGCTGCTCAGTATCTGAGGTTGAGTGGCACGTTCGGATCTCTTCAGATCTGCGGTTTGGCTTTCGATCTGGTGCAGATCTACGTAAAATATGGCTCCGAGCTTCGCAAAAATCCCTGGTGGCTCATCCGCCTCTGGAGGGCAATCTCCTGCCCATATCGTGAGTGAATCCCTATCTCCCACTATCCAAGTGGTCCAGGACTCACTCAGTGAAGCTTTGAAGTTCTCCGAAAGTGCCCTAATTTGCCGGTTCAATGGTTTTTGGCCGCGGCTGATAGCACTCCACAATTGGATCTCGGAGGTATGGAAGCCTATCATTTCTGATGAAATTAATATCTACCCGTGTGCTAGAGGTTTCTTTATAGTAGATTTTGAAAATCCTGAAAGCAGACAATGTATTCTAGATTCCGGCCCCTGGTTTTGGGAAAAATCAGGCCTATTCATGAAGCCATGGAACCCATCATTCGATCCCTCTACAGCAGTGATAACCTCAGCACCAGTTTGGGTGAGATTGCCAAGTCTACCCCTGCATCTCTGGAATCTCTCCTCGCTAAAAGCCATCGGAAATGCAATTGGGAAATTTTACTGCAGGTGCCCAGAAACAGAAGAATATGCCAGAACCACCTATGCACGCATCTGTGTGGAAATGGATTTCAGCGCCGGATTCCTAGCTAAAATAAACCTAACAAGTAAAGACTATGTGTGGAACCAGAAGCTTGATTATGAAAGTGTCCTCTTCAGATGTCGATCGTGCTTTGAGACGGGGCATCTAGCCAAAAATTGCCCAAAAGCCTCTGAGAAAAATTTTGCTAGAAAAAACTACCACAGATCTACATGGTGGGAAGGAGCACAAAAAGAACACTACACTGTCACCAAAGAAGATTATTCTAGAGAAAACTCTGAGTCACAAGAAATCAAGGAAGAAGGAAACAACTCTCAAAGCAAGCAAGGAGAAAGCCCGCCCCTACAAATCAACAGTTATGAGGATTTGAATACCGCAGAAAATGAATCTTCATTTAACAGCAAAACAGATCTCCTAAACCAAACTTCTCCGACTATAGATCGCGAAGCTAAGACACCAATGTCCCAAGAACTAGAAGAGATGAAGGAGATGCAAGACAAAGGAAGTTGGAAGACCGTAGAGAAAAGAAAGAAAGCTACAACACCAAGCTCGCCAAGA
>APFE030960105.1:0-13036 GCA_000404065.3 Pinus taeda
TTGTCCCAAGCCACCCAAGGAAGGACTGTGTTTTCATTTGAGCCTGCCCATAAAAATCTGCAACACAGCCTTCTAATTTTCTCCAAAATGTCTTTGGGGATCCATGTAAGAGCTGCCCAATATACAGGAATGGCCAATAAGACAGATTTTATGAGGGTCAATCTTCCTGCTCTAGAAAGCCATTTGAAACTCCAGTGAGAGATTCTTGCTGCTAGCTTTGCTATAAGCCAGTTCCAGTCCTCTTTTTTGTATGCATCCGGTTTTAACCAGAATCCCAAGTATTTAAAAGGAGAGTCCAGAGGCTAGATATGAAAAGGAAAAAGGGTGGACATTAAAGTGCATTCTCTTCTGTTATACCCTGCCACACAGACTTGAGATTTTCCAGAGTTTATCTGCATTCCTGTGGCTTTCATAAATAGATCAAAAATGTTTTTAAACTCCTTTAATTCATTATATGATCCATTAGAGAAAATCAGGATGTCATCAACAAAAAGCAGGTGTGAGATGTAGAGATTAATTGCTACCTCAATACCTTTTATCTTGTCTGTCCTTCTGGCTTTGAGGATCAATCTGCTAAGCCCTTCTGCCACCAAAAGGAAAAGGAGAGGAGATAAGGGGCATCCTTGTCTGAGACCCCTTTGGCTTTTGAAGAAAGGGGATGCAGCTCCATTGATCAAAACAACAAAACTAACATTTGAAATACAGCCCATAATCCAGCTAATGAAAGAGTAATTGAAACCCAAATGAGTGAGCAACAGCCGGAGATATAACCAGTTGATTCGGTCATATGCCTTAGAAAGGTCGATTTTTAGGACCACCCCTTTCTTCTTCTTCTGTTTGACATTGTGAATAACCTCTTGGGCAACTCCGATGGCCTCATGAATTTGCCTTCCATCCAGGAAACCAAATTGTTCTATTGAGATGTTTCTGGACAAGATAGGAACAAGTCTGATCGCTATCACCTTTGCAATAATTTTATAAATGCAATTACAAAGTGATATTGGCCTGAAATCTTCGAAAGTCTCCAGTTCATCTTTCTTAGGGATGAGAGCGATGAAGGTTGAGTTAAAAGGTCTATATATTTCTCCTTTCAACCTCGATTCTTCCACAACTTCGGTGATCTCTGATCCAATCAAGTCGAAAAAATGGAGAAAAAGTTCAATAGTCCACCCATCAGGGCCGGGGCTTTTGTCCTTTGCCATATTTTTCATTGCTGCCTCAACCTCCTCCTTGGAGACAGGGATTGATAACTCATTTGCTTCACCCTCCTCAATGAAACTAGGAAAACATTGAGCTGTCCTCATGACTTCTGCTATGGTGGCCTCTCCTGAGTCCGAAAAGATTCTCTGAAAGTGCCTCCGACCCAAGCCCGAGAGGTCTGTGAAGGTTTTAACCACCCTTCCTTCTTCATCTTTTAGGCTCCAAATAGTATTTGCAGATTTTCTACCTTTTGCATAATTGTGGAAAAAACTTGTATTTTCATCTCCTGATTTTAGCCAGATTGCTCTGCTTTTTAGTCTCCATTCCTCTTCCTTTGCCAGGAGAATCTGATTTTGGGATTTTTCCAAAAGGAGGATCCGATCCTTTGAGGCCTGGGTAGAGTACCCATCTGTTGCAATACTTTCCAAAAACTTCAGCTCCTCCCTTATTTTCATCAGATCTTCATTTTGTTTTTTCTGCCTTTCTTTTGCCCAGGAAATAGTCGCTTTCTTTAATCTTTTCAGATTTTCCATGAACAGGAAACTCTTTCTCTCACTAGCGTTCCTGTCGGGGCGGATCCATGAAGTCTTAAAAAGATTATTGAAAGATGGATCTTGCAGCCAGGAGGAGTTAAATTTAAAGGGCGCAGGGGCTTTGGAGGAGGGAAAGAAAGATCCAAAAAGATCGGGAAATGGTCTGAGTTCCCAGCCTCCTCAACCCATTGCCGGAAAAGGGGAACTTTAGAGATAAGGCCCTCAGAAATCAAAAAGCGATCCAACCTTTTTGCGATCCGATCCTCCCCAGATCTTCTATTCCTCCATGTTGGCTTTAACTTGATCGAGGAAGGATCGATGAGTTTTTTGTCAAAGAGAGCTTTATGGAAGAAATCCGACAAGGGATCCTCCCTGGCCGAGGGGCCCCATGCCTCCGCTCTACCCAAAGAAAAGTTAAGGTCTCCTCCCACAACCAGCAATGGAGTGTTCATCAAGGATTTTTCCAGCATATCCGTCCAGAAGAGCTCCCTTCCTTGACATGGCCCATAAATATTTACAATTTGGAAAGGGGAGGGGAAGTCTGGAGATAAAACTTCCATGCCCATTGCATGCTTCAGCCCCCAAAGGTTTATACACTTTATTCTTCCTTCTCTATAACCGATGGCAAGACCCCCCGAGTGACCAGAAGAATCTATAGCGGAAAAAGACCATCCTGGCAGCAAGGATTTTAGCATTGATTCCACCTCAGAGCCTTTCCCCAGCGTTTCTTGGAGGAAAAGGATGTCAGATTTTGAATTTTGAAGCCAATCTCTTAAGGCCAGTTTCTTAGGCTTACTGGCCAAGCCTCTACAGTTCCAGGAAGACATGATCATTTTTTGATAGTTTCGGGGGTCTGCACTGCTCTAAGAACCCCAGGGATAGAGTATTGTTTCCCGTCAGCCACATCCATCTTTGCTTTTAGTTTTGATTTTGAAAGGTCTGATTTTCTACCCCTCTTTCCCCTGGACGTTCCGAGAGAGGGCACCTATCCAAGGCCACCAAAGGCTTCATACTGCTCGGGCTTTACCCCCATTGATCTGAGGTTATAGGGACATGGGGCATTTTGAGCCGGAGGAGTGAGAGGAGGCCAGTTTTTTTCACATTTTAGATCGAGGGACGGCGATTCCTCAGGAGGAGGATCCATTACAGGGGGAGACTCAACTGTAACCACACCCTCGGACTGTTTTTCAATATGAGATGGTGAGGAAGGATGGATTCCATGCATAGAAACTGAAATATGTTCATGATCTTGTGATGTTATATGTGGAAGATTCGAGCACTTACCCGTGACCTCCTCGCGGGATGATGTTGGTGCAGGCGAAGGAATCCGGACGTCTTCCTCCCCGGATTCTACTGATTGAGGGTCCATAGCTTGCGCCCCCACGTGATTCTGGGGTTCTTCAGGTGACTCCCCATTCCGATGTTCCCCAGGTTCCAGTCCGGCCTCCGTCTACATCGGCGAGCCTTCCTTCTCCTGAGATGCTTGAGCACGGGCATTCTTTGGATCTCTGTAAATAGTGGTTCTTCTGAAACGCCTCCGTCTTCTGAACAACAGACAGTTTTTTGCAAGATGCCCGTAAACATGACATATGTGGCATCTGAAAGGCAAATGTTCGTAGTCCAAAATTTGCTCGAAAATATAATCTTTGTATTGAAGGGTTATTGTTTTCCCCAATCCTTTGCTCAAATCAATGTTTACCAGGATGCGAGCCGTAGCCCTGATCTTTGTCTCCCTGAAAGACATATCTGCCTCCAAGAAGGTTCCCAGCCTATTTCCTATAGATCTGAAAACAGCTTCTGTCCAAAGGAAGAAAGGGAGGCCCGGCGCCCTCACCCAGACTGGAAAAACTTTTGTGCTTTCCTTAATCGCATCAAAAAGGGGATTCCATCGTTTCATCAAGACTGGTATGTTTCCAATGAACCAATTTTTTGCCAATACCCAGTCAGCTGCTTCCTTTTCTTCAAACCGAAACATGAACCATCCTTTTACAAGGCATTGAGCTTCAAATCGCAAAGGATTTCCATTAACGAAACGTTCTTCTCCCCACGCCTGAAGATCCTCTGGTGTAAATTTCTTTCCCCTTGCCCGGCCTACAATGGTACAATCTGCTACCTCTAGGGTTTCCTCAATAGATACTTCCATGCCTAACACTAAATTTCCCCCCAGATCTTGTGACCCAATCGGCTTTTGGGATTTCCTCTTTTCCCCTTTTTTCCTTAAATCATCTTCAAGAACCCTAAACTCCCCAGGGATATCCGACCAATCTATGTCATCTTGGGGCGTATCCGCTGTGTAGGCATCCTCCAGTTGAGACTGTAGATGTGTAGATGGACCCCCAACATGGGTATCAGCAGAGCTTTTGCCACTAAAAGATACGCCAAACTCGCCCAAATCGTCTGCCTCAGTGCCATGACGACCCTCGCATCCCCCTGTTAGAGTGGCCCCTGTGGTTCGAGGGTCTTTTGGCAACGAGACCCTTGAGAGAGGGGTATAACCTCCAGAAATTCTATCCTTGCCGGCACCTGCAGAATGGCCCAAGGATTTGATATCTTCCAAGCCTATTGAGGGAGGGTTCCAGCTTACGACGGACTTACCCTTGTTCGCCAAAGAAGAAACACCTGCTAACGGCTCTTCTGTCACTACCTCCTCAGCTATCGGACCTTGACAACCCTGATTGTGTGCAGAGGCAACCTCAGAATCATAAGCCCCGCCTTGATGCAGAAACGGGGGAAATTCTGCCAGAGGAGGTAAAACCGGAGCTGTTATTTTTTGGACACCAAAAAACTGTTCCACGCTTTTTGCTGAGGTATCTTTACCCCACATAGACAAAATATCTTCCAAAGCTGGATCCAAATCCACCAGTTCCTCTGGTTTAACCATGGTTAGGAGACCACTTAGGGAGAAACCGACAGCAGAGGCTGCAAGATGTCAACCGACGCCCTAATTCCACGGAGACGAAAACCAAAATCGCACAAGAGAAACTTGAAGCATCCGCGACTGAGGAAATAAAAGGAAAAACCCCTTTCAAAGCGCTTTGACCCGACAAAAGATTTACCTCCAGTTGTCTGCCAAAACCTAGATGTGAAAACGACCCGGAAACCTGCACCTGTACACTGGAACCCTTCTGCTGTCGCTCGCCGTGTCTTGTGCGGGGTTCCGCCCGAAACCCTCGCTGCCAAACCCTAACCAGCTCCATCCTTCAAGAAACTAAAATTTCATCATGGTTAGGTTACTAGACCTCTCGATTTCAATCATTATACTATAAACATCTCTACCTTTTCTACTTGTAATCATTGATAATTTACTTCATAAATTTATTAAAAGCATAACACCACTCTACCTATGTGTTCAACTTCATGTGAACATGGACAATGTTGTTTTTTTTCTTCCAATGTCCTTTCACATCCTAAAAAAAAATTCCTTTCCGAACTAGTTATCAATACCAATCTATAATACTTTCATCATAGTAGATTTCCTTCCAAAGAACTTCAATGTTCGTTCTGCACAAGACTTCAATTCATATAACCATCAATATAAAGTGAAAACAAAACAATTTACGTTAATTATATTTCTCCATCATTTGATGCTACAAGCTTTGAATTTATCCATACATGCAGATGGAATACACAGAAGAAAGTGAAGTGGCACAAATTGTAGGTGATGCTAAAGCACATGTTGTGTGCTTGGTCAAGGAGAGAACTCAGGGAAACAAAAATGGAAATTCACTATTATGACCCTAAAGAAGGACCAATCCTTGGTAAAGATAAGGATGAAGAATTTGAAGAGATCCAAGGATCTCATGTTTCTAAAACTAATGAAATTTGTATTCATGTAGGTGTTGTACAAACAAAAGGTGGAGCATAATCACTAAGAATTTTCACAAGGTTAGAGGAAGAACAATTACAAAAAAAGCTTCTATTATTGAAATGAACAAGGGCATGTTGGTTTATAAAGACAAGCAAAGGAAGGATTAAAGTGATGAATGTTATGTAGGGATGAATATGGAAAGTTTCCTCATGAAGGAAATACTATGAAAATTCCAAATAATGGAATTGTGGATGAAATTCGTATGCTAGAGGACAGAGATGGCTACTTCGAAGAAGAAGAAAATATCTTACTGCAATCGTTAACAAAAGACATGAGTGATGATTTTACAAATTTAGATCAAGATAATTTTACTGATTTGTGTGAAGAGTTGAAACTTCTTGAGAAGAGATTAGTGAATTAGAAGGTGCATATCCAATTTGTAAATTTGAAGCTAGAAGAAGAGGAAATTATCTTGAAAGTCAATAATGAGGAGGAAGTTGCGAGGCATGAGCAACATATCGTGAAGTAGATGTATAAAAATAAAATTTGGTGAAAATTTTGCAACTCTTATGAGCAAGGAAGATAAGCAGCAACAAGAAAGAGATGAGAGTAAATATTAGTTGTCAAGGACAACGTTAGATGAAGAAATTGACAAATCTTGGATGTTGATGAAGAGGATGATCAAGAGAAGATACAACAAGAGGAAAATGACATCCAACAAAAAAGTAAAATTGATGGAGAATATTTGGATTAGCAAGACGAAGTGGACGAGAGTAGCATAAAATTTGGAAACCTGGAGAATTGAATGCAACACCAAGAGGAGGAGGACAACATTTTGGGATGAACGCAAAATTACAACATAAGTTTTTGGATCCTACAAGATTAAAAAATTGATGACACATGAGCAAGAGGCCCTGAATTTTTTCTACTTTGGGAATATGACGTAGGAGCATCCAAGCTTCTTATTTGTAAATAACATTAAAGTTTCTTTAATTATTATTGAAATTACAGTCGTAGTTGTAGAAATTTTATGGATAAGTAATATTTTTTCCATAAAGCATAATCAAATCTTCCTTGAAAAGAATAAAAAATTTAGGAAATAAATCATGGAGTAATTTATGGATCTAGGAAAATCTACTTATTTCAAAAAGTTGTATTTAATCATTGGAAGCTTAAAAGAAAAGCTTATGGCCAAATAAATGTGAAGATCAGGCCAAGTGATGTATCTTCTATTTTTAATGAATGAGGAAAAATCTTTTAATGGATATTTGTATCCTGTGGTTGAGAACTTTCCAGTCAGTGGTCATGAATATCTCTATTTGGTTAATGAGTATCTTGGAATGAGTTTTGATTGATATGATTATATCTTGTTGTATGATTTGGAAATTATATATGTGGTGCCTATGATGGATTGTTGAATGCATGGTTCTATAGTTGACAAATAAAGTGGGGAATTGATTTGGGGAAAGATTGAAGAAGGGCGTTCTATGTGGAAGTAGAATTGCTCCGTGTTTGAGAAGATAATTAAATAATTCTCTTTCGAAAAGAAATTGATAATAATGGGTAAGTCAAGTAATTTTTGGAAAAGGACGTGATTCTGAACCAATGTCCCATGTTTCCTTATGGAACAAATCATGGTGTAGAAATAATCACCTAGACCTAATTCAATGGCATTTGGTGGTGGTTAAAAAAGGTGAATTGTGGCTTGATGCATGAATAGATGCTCAGATCATTAACGTGTAGGATCTTTTAAGGGTTGAACTAGATTCTCAAATGATTCAACAATGATCCATTACGTGTACTCATTGCATGGAGACTAGTGGGAGACAACATGAGGAATTAACATTGTTGGAAGATTGTTGTGAATCCAAAGAGAGGAAATCGACTGCGACCTTTCGACCCTTTCGACCTATAACTTTTTTTTTAAATCTGCAACATATGCTTGACTATTCGAACCTTGTTGTGCCAAACTTCCGTTGTGGAGCTTCATGTCATGCGCATGAGTATAGAGATTATCATTCGTTCCACAGAATGATCTCGGTGAGAGGAGATGTTGCATCAAGGATTAGAGGTTAATTGTGGATCCATAACCCACATGTCTGAGGATCAATAGCATTTAAAAATTAGAAATGAAGGAATCTGGAAATAGTTTTCATCAATCACACTCAACGCAACTTTCCCACTAAATTCCAAATAGATTAAATGAGCTTCCACACTTTTCTTCAATATTGAGTCCTAGACAATCGACCTACCAACCCAATTCAAACTATCAATAGTTAAAAATTAACACTAGTATGAACCAAATTTAAAAGGGAACTAATGACTCTGCACAACTTGTTTCATACATAGGTCCTACTTAATATGATATGTCCATTTAATTTCATATACAATGAATGAGTTTCCGTGCCTTTCTTTAATAATGTGTCCAAAGCAAAAGCAATAAAACGGTTGGAAAACTAGGAAAAAAAATTTTCCTCTCTTAATATTGAACCATAGTTTGGATAACTTTCTTTTCTAATCAATGTAGATTTCCAACTAGATTTAAAATAGAATTATTCATTTTGCACAACTTCCTTTACCAATGTCCCATCCAATTAACCCATCAATTATATTAAAACTAAAAATAATTACTTCTCAACTTCTTCACCTCTATTTCTTGTATTACATTGACATCAACCGAATTCCCTATAGAGTTAATGAGTTTTCACAACATTCTTCAATAATATATGACATTCAATATAGATTTGCAACAAAATTCTAAAATGAATTGATGAGTTTACACAACTCTCTTTCTGAATGCACAATTTAATATGGCTAACCAAATTTCAAATAGAATTGATGAGTTTAGACAACTTTCTTCCTGAATGCCCCATTTAATATGGCTAACCCATTATATTTCATATAGAATGGATTAGTTTCCACACTTTTCTGCAATAGTAAGTGTCAAAAAATTAAGTTACTAACAAAATTCAAAGTAAATACAATTAGTTTCCCTAACGCATTTGCCTTTATGTACTCCTCAATACCATTGCTAATCAATTTCTAGATAAAATTCATAAATTTGCACAATTTTCTTCATGAATATGTGTCATTTGATATGAATCCCCACTAATTTTTTTATAGTGGGATATGTTCCCAAAGTAGTGATTAATTCCCTAGACAATATTAGTACTAAGGATTTTTTGTAGAGAAAATCAATGACTTTGGATGACTTTCTTTACTGTATGTCACACTGACATGACTTCCCACTAGATTCTGTTCAGAATCATTGACTTTCCACATTTTTTCAATAGTATATATACCATACAATTGACATGCCAACCAACTTTGTTCGCGCCTTTCTTGAAAAACATAACCCAATAACCAAATTTTAATCTCTCCAACTTCTTCACCTTTATTTCATAGTGAATGAGGTACCAACCAAATTCCAAATGTATTAATTATTTTGACATTTTTCTTCACCCATATGTTGCACTCAATAATGCTTTACTACTAAATTGCATATATAGATTCAATGAGTTTTTCTTATTATTTATAAGACAATCCTCCTCCCAACTAGATTAAATTAGAAATAATTTATTTCCAAATTTTTTCACTTTGATTTCCTGATACAACAAGTCTCTCCAATAAAATATGTCTAGTCATAATCGAGAATGCAGCCGATGTTGTTGACCCGGCGAGTTAAGTGAGCCAAGACTCGACTAAATTCATGGAACCCAAAACTGATTATTTAACTTACAAAATCCAAAAACACCAACAAATTTTTTTTTTTCTTCAACTGAGGGAGCGAAAAGTCAGTTGAAAAGTCATCACCCGACCAGTAAGATGCTAACAATTGCAAAGTAAGATGCAAGACTAAATGAGTGGAATCCAAAGCCGAAAGGGATGGTTTGACTTACAAAATCCAGAAAAAACCAATATTTTTTTTTTTTTTAAACCGAGGGAGGGAAGAACCATCGTCCCCACCAGTAAGATGCTAAGGCTTGCAAAGTAAGATGCAAGGACTTGCTTTATATATATACATATACAAAGCAGGGAACTTATCAGGCCAGCCTTTGAAGTTGTTAGATTTGGGTCAGAGACAAAAATGGAGAAAGGTGTTGTGTCGATGACGATATTAGTCTGCCTTCTTCGCCTGGCAGCAACTACAATTGCATTGGTGATGTTGCCGCAGCAACTTTTAGTTATTCCAGGAAGCCATACCATTCCTCACATGTTCATACGGACCAGGGAAGTGCTTCTCTTCAATCCTATCATTTTGTTTTGAAGGAAGATGAAGGCAATCTGGAGCAACCTGAATTCACGTCATCATCATCCATGGATGCTGATCATGATGCAAGGGACGTAGAGACCCTTTTGTCATTTAGAAAGGCCCTCACGGCCGGATCGTTGATCAACTGGACTGTAGCAAATTCTCATAATGTGTGCTCCTGGAATGGCATTTTCTGCAGAAAAGGAACTAAACGAGTGGTTGCCATAATACTGCCTGGATTGGAATTGCAAGGCCTCATTTCACCATCTCTTGGCAGCCTCTCGTTATTACGCACTCTGAATCTTTCTCAGAATAATTTGATAGGAAGAATTCCAACGGAGTTTGGGCAGTTAAAGGCGCTGGGAGTACTCGACCTCAGCTATAATTTGCTCAGTGGTTATATTCCAAAAACGCTGTGTAATTGTACAAAGCTGCAATGGATCCGGTTATCAGTAAACAGCTTGATAGGGAGTATACCAACAGAATTCGGTGGCCTAGTCCAGTTGGAGCAGCTCTGCTTGGCAAACAATAGTCTTACTGGAAATATTCCAACTTCTCTGTGCAACTGCACTTCTCTTCAAGTGTTGTCCATTGGATACAACAATCTCACCGGTCCAATTCCTTCAGTTTTGGGTTTTCTAAAAAACTTAGCATTTCTGTACTTTGAAGGCAATTCACTAAGTGGTCACATCCCTCCAGATGTTGCTAATTGTACTCAGCTATGGTACATCGCTTTTTCTCACAACAACTTGAATGGAAAAATTCCGGCTGAACTGGGCTCACTGCAAAATTTAGAGTACCTGTATCTACAATCAAACAAGTTGGAGAGCACTATTCCTCCGTCTCTAGGAAACTGCTCTTCTCTTCAGGTTTTATTTTTGGGAGACAATCGAGCATTATTAGGTAATATCCCATCTCAATTTGGTCATTTGAAAGAGCTTGGTCAACTATCCATTTATGGCCCAGGTAGTATTTCAGGTCTTATCCCTTCTGAAATAGGAAACTGCAGCGATCTTGTATGGTTGGATTTAGAATACAATAGAATTCAAGGCTCCTTGCCTATGAGTATGTTTGGGCTTCCCCTCTCCACCTTGAGTCTAGTTGGAAATAACATGACTGGTAACCTACCTGAGGCCATTGGCAATTTGAGTCAAGTTACCTACTTAAGGTGAAAATAGCTTCAGTGGTCACATACCTGAAGCCATTGCAAAATTGAGTCAATTGACCTTCCTCAATCTTGGTGTCAACCAGCTGAGTGGTGACGTACCTGAAGCCATTGGAAAATTGAGTCAATTGACCTTCCTCAATCTTGGTATCAACAAGGACATCGCCAATTTAAAGAATCTTCAACAACTTTATTTAGATACCAACTATTTTACAGGTACAATTCCAAAAGGAATAGGAAAGCTTCATTTTCTTAGAAATTTTTTCTTGAATTCAAACAATATTTCTGGTAGCGTTCCTGGAAGTATTGGTGGTTTGGTTTTGCTTCAACAATTAGATATATCTGACAACAATTTGGAGGGACCAATCCCTGATCATATTGGTCAATGTGTGAGGCTAGAGCTGTTGGATTTGTCTAAAAACAAGTTGAATGGAAAGATTCCCTGTCCTTAGGCAACTGTAAATCTATGAAGAATTTATTATTGCATAGCAACTTTTTGTCAGGGAAAATACCACCAAATTTGGGTTTGCAGTCTTACAGAGGTTGGAGGTGTTTGACAACAACCATAGTGGAAATCTAGACATAGAATTTCCTGATTCTATGTTAGCTCTCTCCGCTTATTCAAACTTCTTCTTTGGTACTTTGCCTCCTTCTTTGGCCCGCTGTACCCAACTTCAACTATTAGATTTAAGCAAAAATGAATTAACGGGTCAGCTACCTGGTTACCTTGCAGCACTTCAGGACTTGAGAGTTTTAAGGGTTGGTTATAATAAACTTCATGGTAGCATTCCTTCAAACATCACAAATCTGATCAAATTGCAAGTGTTGGACCTGTCCAATAACAGAATCAGCGAAAAGATACCATCCAATTTAGAGGGGCTCCAAGGATTTAAAAATAATGAGTCTTCCAACCTCAGCAGTCATACATTGTATGAGGATGTAGAAATTGACATCAAGGGATTTGACTATACTCTAACATATGTGATGTTTGCGAACACAATATTGGACTTGGCTAGCAATAATTTTACGGGAGAAATACCTCTGAGCATAGGGAATTTGAGTGGCCTAAGATTGTTGAATTTATCAAGTAACCAGCTGGAAAGGCACATACCTGCATCTCTTGGTGATATATCTACTATGGAACAATTGGATTTGGCCAAAAATGATTTGAGTAAAAAAAATCCTCAAGAACTCTCTAAGCTCTCCATGCTAGCATATTTGGATGTTTCATCCAATAAACTTTGTGGCAGAATCCCACAAGGAACACAGTTTGATACTTTCAATATTACTTCATTTCAAGGAAACAAGTGTTTATGTGGCTTTCCTCTTCTACAAAATTGCCATGAAAAAAAACACCAGACTCAAAATAGCACAGGGGCAAGTGCTAGCCAAGGATGGTTGAACCATTTAGAGAAATATGTATCATTGGATGCAATGGGTTTAGGAATGGGGATTGGATTTGCTGGAATTATCATTATAATGATAGTATGGAAAAAAGCTAGAAATTGGGTAGTAACTCCCATAACAAAACCAGTTTATGGGATGTACAAATTTCCTAAATAATATGTATTGACGACTCTGTAACCTCTATTTCTGTGTTGAAAAATAATATATATATAAATATAGATATATATATTCATGTCGTTAGATCATATCCTTTCAATGTTATAATTTCAGGTGTTATTTGAATGTGTGACGAATACTAATCTATCGATATCCTGCATACCAACGATGATGCAATTTTACTCACAGTCAACGTCTACTTACCTGATGTCGGGCTATCGCTGCTCCGTGCTCAGGCTTTGACAAACTATATGAATTTCAAATGTATTTTTTTATTAAGGAAGACGCAATTCGGTTGAACAAGTTATACTTCATTTGAAAACAATTAATTTGTCCCATAACATGGTTTGTTCTCATCAAAGTTTTGCTTCAACGCAATTTCTGCATTCAATTATATCCAGATTGTTGCATGGGTTGTTGACGCAGATTCTGCATTCAATTAATAGGAATAAAATTGGTAATGTTTTATTTAGATTTGTGATATTGATATATTATAATATTAGTATTAATTTTCT
>APFE030960117.1:9002-19145 GCA_000404065.3 Pinus taeda
GATACATAGCCCACATTTGATAAGCCATCTCCCATGTAGCTTCATCGGGCCCAAAGTGCTTCCAATGCACTTTAACTTGCTCGATTTCTCGATTCTGGAGCATGAGCATCTTTCGATACAAAATGCATTGAGGTTTTGGCTGGAATTCTCCTTCTAATTCCACCTGCAATACATACAAATCAATTACAAGATTAACATCCTTCACATACTTCGTAAGCAATGAAACATGGAAAAAATCATGGAATTTCACTATCGGAGGCAATGCAAGTTTGTAGGCCACTATTAAATCCTCTCAAGGATCTCAAAAGTCCCACAATACTGAGGTGTCAACTTGGCACATGATCCAATCCTTAAGGATCTCTTCTTGTGCTTGATGTGCAAGTACAGATGTTCCTCAACTTGAAACTCCTTAAATACCCTGTGCTAATATGAATAACTCTTCTTCCTATCTTTTGATGCCTTTAGATTCTGCTTGATAACCTTAATTTCCTGTTCCATCTCTGCCAACAGGTCTGGTCCAATCAACAACATTTTCAACGGATCACTCCAGCTGATAGGAGTATTACAACTCCACCCATAAAGAGCCTCAAATGGACTCATCTCTAAGGACTCCTGATACCCAGTATTATACACAAAATCTAGCAATGGAAGATACTCCCCCCACTTCCATTGCTGGTGCATAACATATATCCTCAGCACATACTCAAGAATCTTGTTAACCCTCTATGTCTGTCCATCTTTTTGTGGATGATAATTTGTACTGAAGGTTAATTCTGCCCCCAAACCTGCAAAAAACTCCTTCCAAAACCTTGAAGTGAACTTGACATCTCTTTCTGACACAATCTTCTTAGGGTCACCATGTAGTCTCACTATATCCCTAATGAAAATATGAGCTACCTCACTAGCTGAATTAGTAGAATTCACTGGAATGAAGTGAGATACCTTGGTCAACTTGTTAACCACAACCATGATGGAATCATGTTGTATAGATGTCCTCAGCAAACTTGTAATTAAATCCATGGAAAATGACCTCCCATTTCCACCCTGGGATTGAAATTGGATACAATAAACCACTTGTATGTCTGTACTCTGATTTTACCTGTTGATAATCCAAACTCCTAGCGATGAACTCAACCACCTCTTTCTTTAGATTCAACCAATAGTAGAACTTCATCACAACTGTCAAAGTCCTGTGATATCCCACGTGACCTGAATATGATTTGACATGAAATTCGCTCAAGATAAGCTCCTTAAGCTCACCAATGCCTGGCACATAGATCTTGTCCCTAACTATCACCAAACCATCTACCATGAGATGATAATCCACACCCTGATCACTTATACCCTGTTGTTGTAACCTATGCTTAAGCTGCTGATACATATGATCCTATTGTCTTGTCTGTAAGATCTGCTCCTGCAACTTTGTCCCATGTGAACTCATAGCTGCAATGTGATTTACCTACACTCTTCTACTAAAAGAAACTGTAACCCTTTTCTCCTTACCCTTAATGTACTTGATCTCAAATTCAAACTCATTGAGTGTAGCCAACCACCTAGCTTGCCTGGAGTTTAGATTAGGTTGGTCAAATAAGTACTTCAGCCCATTGTGATCACTCATGAAAATGAATCTCCTGCTAAGAAGTTAGTGCCTCCATATCTTTAGTGCATAAATGATAGCTTCCAACTCGAGATTGCGAGTCACATGGTTCTGCTCATTCTCATTCAACTTTATTGACTCATAGCATACCACCTATCCTTCTTGCATCAAGACTCTACCAAGCCCCCTATTGCAAGCATCTATACACACCATGAACTCTTTATCTGGATCTAAAATCTTTAGAACTGGAGCGTTTGTAAGTGCTTCAACTACTCAAAACTAGTTGCATATTCCTCTATCCATTGAAACTTCTTTCATTTTCTCTGCAATTATGTAATAGGATAGGAAATCTAAGAGAAGTTCTTGATGAACCACCTGTAATAACCTACTAATCCCATGACTAATCTGACCTCATCCACTTTCCTAGGAGTTTCCCACTCCATGATAGCTTTTATTTTTTCTGGATCCACTGCTATACCGTCCTTGGAAACAACATGTCCCAAGTGATGAGCTTATGTCTGAAAGAAACTACACTTACTAAGCTTATCATAAAATTGATGCTCTCTCAACAGTCTTAACATTGTTGCTAGGTGTTTTGTATGCTCTTCCTCATTCTTAGAATATATCAATATATCATCAATGAATACTATCACAAACTTGTCCAGATAAGGACACACCACACTATTCATCAAACACATGAAAGTAGTTGGAGCATTAGTCAAACCAAAACGAATCACAACAAAATCATAATGCCCATTACTAGTCTAGAAAGCAATCTTGTAGATGTCCTCTTCTCTGATGCATACCTGATGATACCCTGATATAAAATCAAACTTTGAGAACACTGCTACTCCCTTCAACTGATCAAACAAATAGTCAATCCACGACAAAGGGTACCCGTTCTTGATCATCACCTTGTTCAACTACCTGTAGTCAATACACAACCTAAGAGTACCATCCTTCTTCTTCATAAACAATACTGGTGCACCCCAAGGAGACACATTTGGCCTAATATATCCCTTACAAAGAATTTCCTTAAGCTACAACTTCAATTCCACCAACTTTGGAGTGCTCATCGTTTAGAGTGACTTTGATCTTGGTGCTTCTCCCAACATAAACTCACTAGAAAATTCCACTTCCCTATGAGGCGGTAACTTTGGGATCTCCACAGCAAATACATCTTGAAACTGCTGCAAAACCAAATACCTCTTCAAGATTTCAACATCCTGAACATCCTTCCCTTTGTCACTAGAAATATGAATTGCGAACAATACACACCCTTTCCTGCTACTATGCTTTGCCTACATAGTTGTAATTATTCTCAGTAATTTAGGCTTCTTCTTACCCTATAAGATTCTCATCTCTCCATCATCATCAAAGAACTCAATAGCCTTATCATAGCAATATACCTTAGTCTTATAAATGTACAACCAATCCATACCCAACAACATACTATATGATCACAACGGAAGTACATTTAGATGTGCTGATGTAGACATACTATTCAGCTCAAATGCGCAAGATCCCACCCAATGATGAACTCTTTTCTTAGTACCCGTAGCCAACTGCGCCAACCAATATCTTCAATGCACTTGTTTATTCAAGCAACACTTACCCACTAGGTTAGGGATGATATAGCTATAGTTAGATCTAGGGTCAATCAAAATAGAAACAACTTGATCATAAAGTTTACCTTCCATCTTGATAATAAATTCCTAATGATCAACTTTCCTATTATCCAATGTTGCATAAATCCGAGGAATACTCTGTCCAACATCCCCAATTGTTTGTGCCTCTTTAGAACTATATATATGCAGTCTTCCACCCTGATGTTGTGGAAAATCTCTCCTGTGATGATCCTTGCCACAAGTCCAACACTACAAAGGCTTCTTGCCATCACCCTTCTTCTACTCCTTAGACTGAAATCCCTATCCTTTGTCAACTACATTGAAATTCTTGTGCGGCACTACATTCTCCTTTTCGTCTATATCTTGAGGTTTTCCTCTCTGCTTGGCCCAATTTCCTTTATTCTTCTTATTACCTTTCCAATCCTTCTTAGACTCTGTCTTCTGCTTCGATTTCTCATAACAATGCTTCAACTTTTTTATGGCTTCCTCCAACGATCTAGGCTCATCAAACTCAATTTTGTCTTTGAATGATACTGACAGTGCATTGATGAATCTCTGAATCTTTGCTTTTTCCTCCTTAAGATAAGGCACATATCTCAACAACTTTAAGAATCTACTAATATATTTCTCATCGTTCATAGATTTCTTTTCTTGAACTCATAGAACTCCTTTGCCCTATCATCATAGTATCTTTCAGATAGATACTTCTTCCTAAAAAGTCTCTCGAACTCACTCTAAGTCACTCCTCTTCTAGAATGCCTCTGACATTCTTTACATCTTCACACCAAATGTTTGCTTTCCCTTTAAGACTAAAAGTAGTTATTATGGCTTTCATATTTTCTTAATAATCATGCATTCTGCAAATACTTATTCATCCCGAGCAATCAAGCTTCTGTATCTTGCAACTTATTCATTTCTCCATCAAATTTAGGAGGCTTTGCTTTCTTGAACTCCTATGGAAAGTACTTCTTCTCACTCCTTCTATACGGATGGTGGCAGTGATGATGATGATGTCCCTCTGAACTAGAACTAGGATAGAACCCATGGTCATTACCCCTCTTGTCAGGTGTATCCAAGAACCTACCATATCTAACTATATCATCCTTATCAAACTTGTATCTTGATTGAGACCTGCTTCCATATGCCCCATTGGTCTTTTCCTCCTATCCATGACTAATCCTAAGTAGTCCCTATCTCTATAAATCTGATAGACTCTGAAGTATGATCACATTAACTTTTGCTTTCTTTTCCTGTTCTCTGGCAAGTCTTTCTTGTGACTGAATGATCCTATAATTATTTGCGTTACAACTTATGATATCTTCTTTCAAGCTTCTCAATGTATCTATTATGCCAGGAGAGTACTCATCGCCATGATGTTCATCTGATCTATTGGGAGAATAATTTGAAACGTAGTCCACTAGTCTGCTAGTCATCTTGATCTTCTTCTTCCTACAAACATACCATATCGGATAAACCAAATATAAACATGATCAAACATACCTAAGTGAAGTTCAATGGATGCTATCTCGTCTGCACAATCAATCTAGATTAGCATGACACATGTATATATAATACAATCAACATATAAATCATCTCAACATCAACATATTAACCTCTACATGATGACACAAATTCACAATGATTATCACAATGCATGCATAACGAACACATAAACAACATACATGCATGCATGACAAACACATCCCACCCATCCAATCCAAGTGTTGAACTTGGGTGCTCTAATATCAATCTATAACCACCCTTCCCACATTTACCCAATTTCACTAGCTTGCTAGGGTAAACATGAGATGAAGAGTTACTATGACATGACCCAATCTCCAAGCTCTAGTTAAGGAAGTGGGGTGGACACACTAACCACAAAATGACAACTCACCTCATTCCTTAGGGCTACAGGACACTCAAGGGCTAAGTAACCATCCCAGGTGACCAAACCCTGAGTTGGGGCTCCTTTTCACACAACTTAACCCTCAACTGCATGCATGAAAAGGCCTCCATGCGGTTGAAGGCCTCCAACCACATTCACAAGATTGCCTGGGTGTGGTTGCGACCCAGATTGTCTAGTTCAAAGGGTGCAGTCCCGAGATCTGAGCCACACTTCTAGGTCAGTCTCCAGTCCATTGCTCAGAATTGCCTGAGACTTCTCAGAATCATAAATGACATAACAACAACGCTACACACTCAAACTTAGAGGAAAAACTTGACCTAGATCACCCAGAACATAATAGACATTTCATCAAACACATGGAAAACATGTAAGCTATAGGTAATGAGTGCATATTTGATCATAATAGTATGATATTTATTTGAGAATCACCAAGAAGGCCTTATGTCCTCTTAATATAGTTGCAACAACAATTATTAATCCATACATTAATCAACTAATCAATAACTAAACCATTCATGACAATATCCGTAGATGATACACATCATATAACCAAAAAATGACCATTATAGAAACCATGGAAACTCAACAATAATATCACCAACATAATCACTAAAAATATACATTAATCACAATAGAAGGACAAATTTTATTAACATATAAAATACCAACCAAGTTAGGGACTTCCATGTACCACCCGACCATAGATTGGACTGAACCAAATATCTCTTTCATCCAATCACCACATCCCCATATTCCAAGCATGAATGTGGGATCTCATGGAATAAATCAAAACAAATCAAACCAGAGCTTCTAGAGGCCAAACTACCTCAGCTCTCAACCAATGATTCCACCTCATGGCCAAAAATCACTAACACCAACTAGATCAGTCTCTAGCCAAGCTGTCCAGGGCTCCAGGAACCTAGTAACTCAACCCACAACCATCCATGGCTACGAAATGTTTTTCCAACCTGGGTTCAGGGACTAGTAACTCAACCCACCAAGGGATCTAGAATGTTTACCAACTTAGGCTCTAGGATTAGTAACTCAACCCAAGCTGTTCCAGGGCTTCTAGAACCGTTGTTCCAACCCACAACCATAAAGAACTATGAGCACCAACAAGAAAACAATCAAGTGGTAAATCCAATGACACCATGGCTATCCGAGAAATGGCAAGGCAAGACTAAAACCACTGTCAACCCAATAAATCCTCCATGCCAATGACAACAAATAACTAGATACTCACATGCATATACCATGCATCCATAAACCAACAAGGAAATTATACATGCAACATGTTACCTGCAAAGCAATCCAGTTGTAGTTTTTGATATACCTATTCCCTCGCACTTTCCTAATTTCCTTTGCCTTCTTTCTCCAAATCCAATGTATGCCAAAGTGCTCCAAGATTACTTCAAGTGTGCAAGAGTATGAGAGAGTGAGAGAATATAAGAGAGATCCACCCAAAAACTGTCAAAAGGCTAACCATCAAAAGATGTGAACTAATCCTCAGAAGCCTTTTTTTATTGGGTTCTCTATTTTCTTTATTTTCCTTCATTTTTCCTTCAATTTCCCTCTCATGCAAATTAGTGATCTTTCATCTCCATTTTCTCCTATTTTCCTTTATTTCATAAATAAAATGTCATTAATGTCTCTTTGCCTTTGCCAATGTCGTTGCCAATTTCCATAGCCATAAATTAATGACCAGTGATACCCATCACTATGTTTTTCCCAACATTCATCTTGGAATATGTGTTCCATGACCTTGGTCTTATTTTATTTACATGAGAATTAACTACATGGAAAACATGTAAGCTACAGGTCATGAATGCATATCTAATAATAATAGTATGAGATTTATCTCAGAATCACCAAGAAGGCCTTATGCCCTCTTCACATATCTACAAAAACAATTATTAGTCCATACATTCATCAACCAATCATTAAGTAAACTATTCATGACAAGATCCATAGATGATACACATCATATAACTAGCATATAACCAGAAAATAACGAGCATAGAAACCATAGAAACTCAACCATAATATCGCCAACATAATCGCTACACATATAGATGAATCAAAATAGAAGAATAACTCTTATTAACATATGAAAATACCAACCAAGATAGGGACCTCCAAGTAGCACTCAACCATAGATTGGGCTAAACCAAATCCCTCTTTCAGCCAATCACCCCTGCATCATATTCTAATCATGAATGTGGGATCTTGTGGAATAAACCAAAAAAAACCAAACTAAGGCTTCTAGAGGCCAAACCACCTCAACCATCAACCAGTGATTCCACCTCATGGTCAGACATCACTAACACCAACCAAATTGGTCTCTACCCAAGTTGTCCAGGGATCTAGGAGCTAGTAACTCAACCCACCTCCTTCTAGGGCTCTAGAGTGTTTGTCAAACCCTACTCCAGGGACTAGTAGCTTAACCCATTAAGGGATCCAAAGCATTTGTCCCAACCTAGGCTCCAAGACTAGTAACTCAACCCAAGTTGTTCCAGGGCTTCCAAAACGTTTGTTCCAACCCACAACCATAAGGAATTATGAGCACTAATAAGAAAACAATCAAGTGGAGAAACCCACAACACCATGGCTATCCGAGAAATCGAAAGGCAAGGCTAAAACCATGCTAAAATCATTGTCAATCTAGGCAATCCTCCATGCCAATGATAACACATAACTAGATACTCACATGCATATATGATGCATCCATAAACCAGTAAGTAAATCATACATGCAACCTATTACCCGCAAAGTAATCCAGTTGTAGTTGTTGATCCACCTGAGTCCCTTACGCTTTCCTGCTTTCCTTTGCCTTCTTTCTCCAAATCCAATGTATGCCAAAGTTCTCCAATAATGCTCCAAGAATACTCTAAGTGTGTAAGAGTATGAGAGAGTGAGAGAATAAAAGAGAGCTTCACCCAAAAATTGTCAAAAGGCTAACCAACAAAACCTGTGAATTGATCCTCAGAAGCCTTTTTATTATTGAGGCCTCTATTTTCTTCATTTTACTTCAATTTCCCTCTCATGCAAATTCATGACCTTTCATCTCCCTTTTCTCCTATTTTCATTTATTTCATAAATAAAATTCCAATGATTTCCTATTTGCCTTTGCCAATTTCCATAGCCACAAATTAATCACCAGTCATACCCATCACTATGTTTTTCCCAACATTCAACTTGGAATATGTGACCCATGACCTTGGTATTATTTTTATTTACATTAAATCAACCAAGGGTTGTTACAAATCCCTCCCCCTTGGGGGAACAATGTCTTTAGTGTTCAATGACACTTATAAACCAACAAAAACACATGCTGCCCATGGAGATTTATAACACAAGTCGATGTGTAATATTATATATATATATATTATATATATATATATATATATATATATGTATATATGTATATATGTGTATATGTATATATGTATATATGTATATATATGTATATATATATATATATATATATATACATATATATAATAGTTATACATTATATACAACATAACATCAAACCACATATACTAGAATACATCTACTTAACCGACGAATAGAGAAGGATACATAGCCCACATTTGATCATCCATCTCCCATGTAGCTTCATTAGGCCCAAAGTGCTTCCAATGCACTTTAACTTGCTCGATTTTGGAGCATGAGTATCTTTCGATACAAAATGTACTAAGGTTCTGGCTGGGATTCTCCTTTCGATTCCACCTGTAATATAGACCAATCAATTACATGATTAACATCCTTCACATACTTCTTAAGCAAGGAAACACGGGAAAAATCAAGGACTTTCACTATCAGAGGCAGTGTAAGTCTGTAGGCCACTGTTCCAATCCTCTCAAGGATCTCAAAAGGCCCACAATACTGAGGTGCCAACTTGGCACATGATCCAATCCTTAAGGAGATCTTCTTGGGCTTGATACACAAGTACACATGTTCCCCAACTTGAAACTCCTTAAATACCCTGTGTTGATATGCATAACTCTTCTACCTGTCCTGTGTTGCCTTTATATTCTTCTTGATAACCTTAATTTCCCATTCCATCTCTTCCAACATGTTTGGTCCAATCAACACCCTTCTCACAGGATCATTCTAGATAATAGGAGTATTATAAATCCACCCATAAAGAGACTCAAATGGACTCATCTTTAAGGATTCCTGATACCCATTATTGTACGCAAACTCTACCAGTGGAAGATACTCTTCCCACTTCTGCTACTGGTGCATATCATATATCCTCAACATATACTCAAGAATCTTGTTAACCCTCTCTGTTTGTCCATCTGTTTGTGGATGATAATTTGTACTAAAGGCCAACTTTGCCCCCAAACCTGCAAACAACTCCTTCCAAAACCTTGAAGTGAACTTGGAATATCTTTCTAACACAATCTTCTCAGGAACACCATGCAGACTCACTATATCCCTGATGAAAATCTGAGCTACCTCACTAGCTGAATTAATAGACTTCACTGGAGTGAAGTGAGCTACATTGGTCAAATTTCCAACCACAAACGTGATGGAATCATGGTGTCTAGATGTCCTCAACAATATTGCAATGAAATCCATGGAAATAACCTCCCATTTCCACTCTGGTATTGAAATTGACTGCAATAAACCACCTGCATGCCTGCACTTTGCTTTTACCTGTTGACATCCCAAACTCCTAGTGATGAACTCAACCGCCTCTTTCTTCAGATTCAACCAATAGTAGAAATTCTTTACAACTTTAAAAGTCCTCTAATGATCCAGATTTAAACAGGAACACAAAAAATTACAGAGATAACCATAAATACAGATATGCAGTAAAAACAATACTTCATTTCATTAATGTAAGATACTAAAATATGCTTACAAATAGAAATGGAAATAAACCAACTAGGGCGATGGTAGCTTATCTCTGAGAAGAGATGTGGTGGCTACATGCCTCCGAACTTTGTTACAATGAGGCTCGAAGGCCTATTTATTGTTGAGAAACAATGGAAAACCCT
>APFE030960124.1:1809-29506 GCA_000404065.3 Pinus taeda
AAATATGAAGATGCAATACGTACCTTTTGTAACAATTGCACCTCATGTAGATCAAAATATTGCTCCATCTGTAGTATCCAATTTACTGAATCCTTGCCATCAAAATTCCTCATATTGCCTTTTCTTGATTTTAGGATCTCGATCTTGAAACGACTGAAACTCTGTAATTTTGGATTTTCCAGTTTTTAAATCTTGACTTGCAGTAGCCCTCTGTGTCTTCTTTCTAATGCCACCAGTTTGATCGAAATTTAATTCTCCAAGAAAGAGTTATGCACAATCTCCCAAGATGACCTGATTACAAACCTTTTCAGAAGAGCGAACTTGTATGAAGTGCCACATGTCACTATTTTGACCTTCGAATCTAAAAAATATAAACACGAAACTACAGTCTGTCCTCTTTATGTAACTTCTTATGAAATTTCAATCTGATGATCAGAGAGAAAGTTATGATGATTTTTCCAAGGTCACTTGTTTAACATGTAATTCGGGAGTCTGCAACAACCCTAACTTCCTCAGATCATATATCCTAAAATATAGTGAGACAAGATCTAAAATTTGTACCCAAGGTTTAGACCTATTTCTTTTCAAATGGGTTTTTGTTTTAGCTTCTGAAACTTTGTAGCGAACAAGTTATAGCGAAACTTCCACGATGACCTGTTTTAGATGAAACTCTAGAGCTTGCAAAAACCCTAACTTCCTCAGATCATATCGCCAAAAATATAGCGAGACAAGATCTGAAATTCAGACCTGAGGTTCAGCGAGATTTACTCTCAAATGGGTTTAATTTTAGCTTTTGAAACGTAGCAGAAAAACAATTATATCAAAAATTCCACGATGACCTATTTGGAGCAGTGAAACCCTAGAATCCAAAGCTCTGATACCAAATGTTATGAAACCAACTCATAAAATGATAGAAAAGATAGATGAACGCCTTAGAAATAAGCCTCTTCGAGGGAGAAACCTCCTTTACATTACACAAATGCACAATTCTTGGATGGTACAAATGACAAGACCTCCTTTCTATATATAGGACTCTAAGGGGTCATAATATAATTAGAGCCAACATAACAATAATAATGTAAGGGAACAATAATAACAATAGTGGGCTTCTATGGGGCATAATAATAACAATATGGGGACTACATGGGCACAACAATATAATAAAGGGGTTGTATTAATAACAATAAGGGGTTACACTAGTAGTATAGCGACCTAACACTACTCAATGATAATTTCACTAGGGCTACTTAGATTGTTCTCTTAAAAGAAAAACCAAAGGAGTTTGTGCATTTCAAGAAGTTTAAAGCTCATGTAGAAAATGAGAAAGATTTGAAGATAAAAAGCTTAAGATCTGACAAATGAAAAGAGTTCACCTCAAGAGAGTTTGAGGAATTTTGTGAAGAGCACGACGTTAGGAGGCAATACTCAATGGCTAGGACTCCTCAATAAAATGGATTAGTAGAGAGAAAAAACAAAACAATCCAAGAAATGGCCAGAGCAATGTTAGATGAAGCAGGAGTGTCTCAAAATTTATGGGGAGAGGCAACCTAGGCAGTAGTTTATCTATCTAACAGAGCTCAACTTAAGCCTAATAGTGTTAAAACTCCCTATGAGTTATCGAAGGGAATACTTGCATTAGTTAAACATATGAAGGTGTTTGGGAGCAAGTGCTTCATCAAAAGGAATGAAAATAACCTTGGGAAGTTTGGCTCACACGCTGACGAAGGAATATTGCTTGGATAATGTGTTTGAAGCAAGGGATATAAGTTTTATAACAAGTGAACAAGGAATATTGAGGACTGCATCGACGTAATAATATATGAAATAGGATCACAACCTGAATCCTCTAACAAAAAAATGAACTCGGATGATGAAGAAATCTCAGATTTGAGGTCCGCTGATCTAAATGAAATATATCCAAACAGTGAAGGTGAAGAAGTAGGCATGCCTTCAAGTCCAAAGACACCCTCCAGGTATGTAAATAAGGAACATCGTGAGAATCAGATTCCTATAGATCAAAGATTTGGTGTCTAGACTAGAAGGAAATTTGTGGACAGTACAAGTCATGAAAATTTGGCTTTACTATCACAGATAAAACCCAAGAACCTCTGTCAAGCAAATGAAGATAAGTTATGGGTGAAATCCATGAATGAAGAATTGGACTAGAATGAAAAGAATGACATATGGGAGATTTTTCTAATGTCGAGAGAGAAAAATGTTATTGGAACCAAGTGGGTTTTCAAGAACAAACTGAATGAAGAAGGTCAAGTAATCAAGAACAAATCTTGATTGGCTACAAAGGGTATGCCCAAATGGAAGGGGTAGATTTCAAAGAAATCTTTGCACCAATAGCTCGACTAGAAGCTATAAGAATATTTCTTGCTCTTTCCATCCATAAGAACTCAAGGTTTATCAGATGGATGTGAAGTCTGCCTTTCTCAATGGATATTTAGAAGAGGAGGTTTGCATTGAGAAGCATGAAGTATTTCTTCTCTCCTCTGATGAAGGGCTCATATGCAAACTAAAGAAGGCCCTGTATGGTTTGAAACAAGCCCTCAGAGCTTGGTATGAAAGGCTCGATAAGAATCTGCAACAACAAGGGTTTAAGAAAGGATCAGTTGACAACAATCTTTGTGTAAAATATGAAGGTGATCATCTACTGATAGTAGTTGTGTACGTGGATGACATAATATTTGGAAATGATGAGGAATAATTGGGACATTGATTTGCAAATTGTATGCAAACAAATATTGAAATGTCCATGATTGGAGAAATGTCCTTATTTTTGGGTTTGGAGATCACCCAGTCTCCATAAGGAGTGTTTATATCTCAAGGAAACCCTGATGAAATTTGGGATGGAAGATTGTAAACCTATCAGCACACCCATGACTACAGGCTACAAATTGTACAAAGAAGATGGGACACCACCAGTAATTTAGACCGGATACAAGCCAATGATAGGAAGCTTACTATATTTGACAGCTTCAAGGCAAGACATCATGCAAGTAGTAGGGATTGTGGCTATATTTCAATATTTTCCACGAGAAAGCCATGTTATTGCTATCAAGAGGATCTTCAAATATCCTCAAGGTACAATAGAGTATTGATTATGGTATGATAAGAGTGAATATTTTAATTTGAAGGTCTACACAAGTGCATATTAGGCTGGAATTCTTGATGACAAGAAGAGTGCTTCTGGTGCTACCTTCTTTCTAGGTGAATTCTTGGTGTCGTGGGTTAGTAAGAAACAATGCTCTATCTCTCTATTGACTGCTGAAGCATATTATATTACTACTGCTACCTGCTGTACACAAATTATAAGGATGAAGAAAACCTTGAAGGATATACATGTAGAGTTGTCCGATCCCATTCCAATAATGTGTGACAACAAAAGTGCAATCATCATCTCAAAAAATCTAGTCATGCATTCAAAGACCAAACATATTCCAATCAAGTATCATTTCTTGAGGGAACAAGTTGCAACCAACATTGTCAAACTTGTATATGTACCCATTAAAGAGAAACTAACATATATCTTTACCAAGCCACTGACAAGGGATCCATTTGAGTATTTGAGACAAAAGATAGGAGTTGCGACTCCTCCCTCCAAATAACTTCATTTCGATATGTGGTGGCAACTACTCAGAAGGTGGAATTCATGTGAGAGTAGACTGTGATGGTTCAGGGGGAGTGCTTGTGAATTATTCTTTGCCACTGATGTCAAAGGGGGAGAATATTGGCATCAAAGAAAACCTTGCCAAACATGAGGGGCAACTTATTGTGTTTCCATCAATGCAAAAGGGGGATATTGTTGGAAAATTGATGGTTGGTTGTGTATAAGTGGTTGTGTAAGTATTGGCAATGATGCCAAACAAGGGTCAGAATGATGATTAAGTGTTTGGAATACACAAAAAGATGTTTGGAGTCACCTTCCTTGCAGTAGAAGGACTCAAACTCCATATCGGACAACCCCCATTGGAAAGTGCTTTGAATAATATTGCCATTGGTATGAGGAAGTCCAAAAATTGACTCTTGGTTTGAAAGTTATGACCTGTTAAAATTTCATGGTTTTTGAGGCCTTGAGAAGGCAATAATATCGGTAAGCACAATCAGAGTTCAACAATCAAGCTATATTGGCGATCGCAATAGGAGGTCGGAACTTAAGTATATCATCGCATCAGAAATCAGAGGTTAGGAAGACAAGATGTAGCACATATCAGAAGTCTAGAGATCAGAACTTTCTAAGTGCAACTCTTTGAAATGTTGCAATAAGTGTTAAAATGTTGATTTTGATGAAATACGCTGGGTAGGCCAAAATAAAACTAACAAAGGAATACATGAAAAAACAAGGTTGATGGGTCCCTTTTTTTCTCTCCTCTACTAGACACATGTTAGCTTTAGGTGAGATCCGATGAGAACACGTGGCAGGCATTTTCGATCATATTGGGTGGCCTAATGGGCCATATCTGAGTGACATGTGTCACCACTCGGAAAGTACCACGTGGCAGTGTGACATCATATCGAAGGTAAGCAATCAAAGGTTTTTGGTTGTTGGCACTTGGTTACAATTTAAAAAGGCCAATGAGCGAGGCTATGATGTGTTAAACACATGTTCACAAGTGTTTAAGCACTTGGTCATGGAACTAAGGGCGCAAAGATTTAACATAAGGAAAAAAATCCCCCAACAAAGCACTGAAATACTTAGCGCCTTAAGGCTAAGCCCCTGATCACAACCATCAGTCCTGTGGAGAAAAATGAAAAAAGGGGGCTAAACAAAAAGGGCCAAGGTAAATTAGAATTCATTGTTTACTATCGTATTATATGTGTTTGTGAATAAAGTCCCAATACATCATTGCGATGAAAAATCTCTGATGAAGAAAAATACAAAGGAGAAGAGGCGCCCATCACAATGCAAAAGGGCTTAATGCCTTAAGGCTAAACATCAGGTCATGGCCCTTAGTCCTATGAATGAATTCTAGCAGGGGTTAATACAAAAGGGGCTAGACATAATTGAAGGTCAACAATTGGTAGTTTCACAGTGTTACACCACTACACAAGATTGCGATGGAAGAAAGCTGATATAATGTTATAAAGAGACATTAAAGGTGTATGGGTTGGAAGTTGTAGTTTTTAATGTAGAACAATAACGTTGGTGGCCAAATACCTCCCATGCATGCTTGATAGATGTAAATGAAGAATAGTGACGCCATGTAGAGGTAGAACTGATCTTTATGAGTCATGAATAAGGACGGGGAGTCTCTGTGAAATGTGTAAGGGGACTAAAATTAAACGCACAAGCATGGAGAGTCACAATGAGAGATAGAGAAGTGATTAGAGCCCATTCTTATGAATTAATGCAGCGACAAAACTCGAATTGTGTGAAGTAGTAGAAGAATGGAGAGCCATGCCAAGGGTACACTCTTGGATAGTTTGGATGGTGGCAAAGGCCTCATTGAGCTCAGTGCAGCAGAGGAACAAAACACTAAACTTACATTGAGATGATGGGGAGTTGAGAAGATGCGTGACTATATTGAGTTTGTAATGAAAGCATAGTTGAGCATCTGAGTGGACTTGGTCTGAGAGTGCAACAAGAGAAGTAAGTGTGCAACGCGGATTATGGTGAGGGTAGTGTTGGTGCGCAATTAGCGAAGAGCCCTTGGAAGTGAACGCAGAGTGCAGAGGAAGTGTTGAAGTGAGCAACAAGAGGAGACTTGCTGTAAGTGGACATAGAAACCATAGTGCAAAAGTTGAATCTGCAGACAACCATTTAGTAGTATTTTACTTGTACGATTGTATGCCTCTATTTTCAGTTTGAAAATTATATGAAATAGTAGGACAGTGGCAAGGGTAGGTTGATGCCTGCAATTTGAAGAGGTTGGTGCCTCTTGGTAAGTTGGTGCTTGCTAAACAAAGGGGGTTGGTGCCTCATTTGAGTGGGTGATCACAAACAAATAGATGAAATTAAGTGGGTGCTTAATTTATATCATATAACAAACAATAAATTTTCAGTTTTTTCCCTTTGGGTTTCCACGTGAAAGCAATGTATCAAATGTGTGCTACTCGTGAGATTTCTATTTGAATATGTGGGTCTGAAATATTTTTGATTCACTGTTTCATGAATGAAAGCTCTCAGAATTGAATGAACATAAGAATGGGTTGTAAGCATAGTAAAGAAAAGAAATAAGAGTTTCTTAAATTATAGATTCACCACCCCCTCTTAGTAATTCCTTATTCCAACATAAAGCATTCAAAATAACTAATTAAAAACAAGAATGACTTGGAAATGTTCACTTCTCTTGTTTATAAAATAAAAATAATAAATATAAAACTCATCACTGAAATCCAATCTTCTAATATTATGAAAATATTACAATTTGTGTTTTATTAATGAATTTCAAGGTTTGGTTTTGAGAAATACATATTCAAATTTAATTAATGAATTTAATGGGAAAGATAACCTGGGGTGCTCATAATCATTGAGTAATGTTGTGGATGTTACCTAACGATAAATTGATCGCTGAGGGAGGCGAATCAGTCTTGACTCTTGACTCTCTGAGCCTCTACTATCTAGAGGGTCCTAAAACCCCATATTCGCAGATTTGAAGCCTATGAGTGGAGTCGAAAGCACAATCATCCTCTCTGTCATTCTATATGTGCTCAACTCAGCTACTTTAGCCTCCAAGCTTCATTTCATATTATTTGTTTCTTATTTCTTGTTATGTATGCGGGAATATATAATGTATATATAATATTTCGAACCAATAGGGTGAAACCTATTTTCCTTGGGCAGCACGTCGTTCAATGATTATAAGTATGCCATAATTCCATTAAAGGATCACTGTTTACATATTTAATGGCACTACAGGGTCATTATCTAGAATTTAAAGTGAGTGAATATAAACCTCATATCAGCTCTACTCTCGGGAAAGTTGAGCCGAGTTGGATAATGGCCAGTGTGGAGCTTCATAAGGTAATTTTTAGCGATAGGTGGAAAATAAGTGAAAATAAATAAGCATTAATAATGTTTTCAAAAAATTGTTTTCCGTCAAAAATACGTTTTACCCAATTTCAAACACCAAGAAAAGAGGGCATAATAAAATTTATCGTGTCAAATAAGTGAAAAATGCCCCATAACAGACACAATGATTATCAAATTCCATCCCTGCTCTCAACTAAAGGAATCATATCTGTTGTAAATTAGATCGCTGGGAAATCAACACCTATCTTCCACATGTTTTATGCATATAGGAACTAATTGATGGCAATGGTCAGTAATATTGTGATAGGACGAAGGGGAAATTTAATGTTGGATGTGATGAATTTGGTAGAAACTTAATGGATGTTTTGACAGGAAGAAGGGAAAATTGGTAGAAAATTCATGCTTGTTGTGACAGGATGAAGGATAAATTTCCATGAAACTTCATGCTTCCACCATTCAGTTATGGTATCAGTTCAATACATATCACCACTTGGTTTTCTCAATGAAGAAAGAAGCTCAATAATCAACCACATCGTGTGCCCAACTATTGAGGTCTCTAAAAATAGAAAAGAATAGAAAATATATAACTAGTAAGTTCTCTACACTCCTTAATCATTCAGATGCAAATATTGAGGCTAAGCATGCTTTCTCAATCTCTGCAAAATATCTTCAATCTTATTTTTCTTTTATTCTGTATCTAATGGCATGAAGATTCTAAAAAACTTAGACAAATTTTTTAAACATAGAAAAAATATAACTATAGAGCAAATAAAAAAACCAGACACCCTTATACCACATTGCGGATATCCAAACACAAATCTCCAATGTGTTCTCCAAAAGAATAATCATTTATTATTATTACTCACTTTTAGAGAGTTTTTGCATGATTTATTCTTACATTTAGCCATTAAAATGTTAGGTGTGGAGCTTGATTATCTTCTATATTCAAAGGTCTCAACTGAATGTATACCCCAGGAAGACTGTACACCCCTCCATGCGAGGGGGAGGGGGGGTGCGGGGGGGACTTGTCCCCCCTGTGGGGGTTCAGGGGAGCCGATCCCCCTCAGCTGGGGGCTCAGGGGCAGCGCCCCTGAAGCTAAAAATAGATGTAAATTGCCTTGTAAAAGTCTAGTAATTTCTAATCAATCTGGGCCGTTCATTAGGCGGATGATCTAATGGTAGAATTTATGTTTAATTTAGGGGTTTTTGCCCTAGAAGGCAACCCCTCACTATATATGAGGGAATTGTATTGCGTTTATGTATATCTGTATTCAAAGTGAGGAAGAGAAAAGAGATTGAGAGTGAAGAGGGTGTTATAGCGGATCTGCTGTAGGTTGTATCTCTTCAGTTTGCTGGATAATATATTAAAAGAAGGACTGACTGTTTCTCCGTGGACGTAGCCCAAACTGGGTGAACCACATATATCTGTGTCTCTCTTATTTTATGGATTTTCTGTGTTTATATTTCTGCAATATTTTATGTGTTCCATTGCTCTGTAATATATATTTTCTAACAACTGGTATCCGAGCTGAAGGTCTATTTGGTTGATAAACTCGCAGGAGAGAAGGCTTCCTGGTTTGAGTGGGAGTAATGGCGGAAGATGGTAGGTTTAGGGTCGAAAAATTCAACAACCAAAACTACCAGCTATGGAAGATGCAGATGGAAGATTATTTGTATCAGAGAGATTTGTACCTACCATTGAGCAGAAAGACAAAGAAGCCGACGAGTATGACAGACACAGGATGGGATATTCTCGATAGAAAGGCACTTGTAACAATACAGTTGTGCCTAGCAGCGTCAGTAGCGTTTAATATTTCAAAGGAAACAACAACTGAGGGTTTAATGTCGGCACTGGCCAAACTATATGAAAAACCCTCGACCTCAAATAAGGTATTTCTTATGAAATGTTTATTTAATATGAAGATGTTAGAAGGCGGATCTGTTGCAAACCATTTAAATGATTTTAATATAGTTACAAGTTAGTTAAGTTCTGTAGGGGTAAATTTTGATGATGAAGTTAGGGCTCTGTTATTTCTGTGCTCATTGCCAGAAAGTTGGAATGGTTTAGTTATGGCCATCAGTAACTCTGTCTCTAGATCTAGTACTTTAAAGTTTGATGATGTTGTCGGTGCAATCCTTAGCGAGGAAATGCGACGGAAAAGCTCCAGTGAGACATCAGGTAATGCTTTGACTGCAGAGACTAGGGGAAGAAAAATGGAAAGAGGAAAGAGCCATGGATATCGTAGTAAGTCAAGAAAAGGTAGATCCAAGTCCAGATCGAGGATAGTGTGCTAGAAATGCGGGAAGAAAGGACACTTGAAGAAAGACTACAAGTCTCAGAAGGGAAAAGAAGGAGACGCACAACAAGAAACTAATCATGAAGCGAATGTAACAGGGGATGTGTTGCAAGATGCTTTGATTCTTTCTTTAGAAAATATTATTGATGACTGGGTGGTAGATTCAGGGGCCTCATTCCATGCCATGCATGATAAGAAACATTTTCATAATTATGTTCAAGGAGATTTTGGACATGTTCGATTGGGTGATGATAAACCCTATAAAATCATTGGAATGGGTACAGTTTTCATAAAACAGCAGAATGGAAATCAATGGCTATTGAAGGAGGTAAGGCATGTTCCAGATCTAAAGGAAAATCTGATTTCAACAAGGCAATTGGGAGGTGAAGGTTGCGTAACTACTTTCACAGATAGAACCTGGAAGGTCACTAAAGGATCCCTGGTAATAGCGAAAGGAGGAAAGGTTGGTACATTGTATTTATGCAATGGTATTTCTAATTCTATTAATGCTTTAACCTCTACAGGAGAAGGTATGATATTATGGCATCATAGGCTCGGGCACATGAGTGAGAAGGGGATGCAAATTCTTCACTCAAGAAATTTGTTTCCAGGTTTGAAGTATGTTGATTTAAAATTCTGTGAGAATTGTGTTTATGGAAAATAGAAGAGAGTCAGATTCCTTAGAGTTGGGAAAGAAAAGAAGAGCGAAAAACTAGAGCTTGTGCATATAGATGTATGGGGACTTGCTCAGGTATTATACCTTTGTGGCTCTCGTTATTATGTTACTTTGATTAATGATGCAACTAGAAAAAACTGGATTTATTGTATTCAAAATAAATCTAATGTATTTGATACTTTCAAGAAATGGAAAGCTTTCCTTCAAAATGAGACAGGAAAAAGGTTGAAGTGTCTCAGATCAGATAATGGAGATGAATATTGCAGCAAAGAGTTTGATAGGTACTGTTCAAAGAAAGGAATTCATAGAGAGATGACAGTTCTAGGAACACCACAAGAAAATGGAGTGTCAGAAAGGATGAACAGGACAATCATGGAGTGTGCAAGGTGCATGAGATTGCATGCAGGATTTCCTTTATAATTTTGGGTAGATGCTATAGGTACTACTATTTATCTAATAAATAGAGGGCTTTCAAGTTCCTTGGATGGTGGTATTCTAGAGGAGGCATGGACAGGTAAGAAGGTAAAATACTCTTTTTTAAAGACCTTTGGTTGTGAAGCCTTTGTCCACATTAATAAAGAAAATAGAAAAAAGCTTGAGGAAAAATCAAAGAAATGTAACTTTATTGGATATGGCGTTAATGATTTTGGTTAGCGCTTATATGATTATGAAAATCACAAAATCATTAGGAGAAGAGATGTAATATTCAATGAAAAGATCTTGTATAAGACTCAGTTGCAAGAAACAAAATAGGAAAAAGAAAACAAAGAATACACAGTGCTTGAAAATATCAGAGGAAAAATGATGGTGCTTGAAAATCATAATGATCAACAGCTTGAACAACAACCACAACAGCAACAAGTAGCTCAAACACCTGAAAGTGGTGTTAAAAGATCTACGAGGATACGTAGACCCCCTAAATGATACTCTCCTTCATTATATTATGTATTGTTGACTGATTTTGGTGAACCAGAATGTAATGAAGAAGCAGTGCAGGTAGAAACAAGGAAGAAGTGGGAGAAAGCCATGAAAGAAGAGATGGACTCCTTATCACATAACCAGACTTCAGACTTAGTCAGGTTGCCTGCAGGTAAAACAACATTCCAGAATAAATGGGTTTACAAGTTGAAGGAAGAAGACAGAGGTAGAAAAAGGTATAAAACTAGAGTTGTGGTGAAAGGGTTTGCACAGAAAAAGGGTATAGACTTTGATGAGATATTTTCTCTTGTTGTGAAAATGACTTCAATTAGAACTATTCTATGTCTAGTAGCTAATAAAGATTTACATCTTGCATAGTTAGATGTAAAGACAACCTTTCTCCATGGGGATTTGGAGGAAGAGATATATATGCAACAACCATAAGGATATGAGGTAAAAGGGAAGGAGAAACTAATGTGCAAGTTGAAGAAGAGCTTGTACGGCTTAAAACAGGCTCCAAGGTAGTGGTATCTAAAATTTGACAGGTTTATGTCTAAACAAGGTTATACTAGATGTCACTCTGACTGTTGTGTTTATTTCAAAAGGTAAAATGATGGAAGCTATATTATATTGTTATTGTATGTAGATGACATTCTTGTTGCAGGTTCTAACATGTAGGAAATAAATGTGCTCAAAAGGAAATTGGAAAACTCATTTGTAATGAAGGATTTCAGTGCTGCAAAACAAATCGTTGGTATGAGTATAACTAGAAATGGGAAGAATCGCAAATTAACATTGTCTCAAAGTGGGTACATAGAAAAGCTGTTGAAAAGGTTTAATATTCAGAATGAAAAACTAGTTAATATACATTTGGCTAGCCATTTCAAATTAAGTAAGGAGGAACGTCCCAATACTTAGGAAGAAATGGCTGATATGTCTAAAGTTCCATATGCATCAGTAGTTGGAAGCTTAATGTATGAAATGGTCTACACAAGCCCTGATATTGCACATGCAGTGGGAGTTGTAAGCAAGTACATGAATAATCGAGGAAAATAACATTCGATGGCAGTGAAATGGATTCTCAAGTATTTGAGAGGTACCACAAATCAAGCATTATGCTTTGGTGGTTCAAACATTGCTCTACAGGGATATGTTGATGCCGATATGGCAGGTTGCAAAGATAATATGAGGAGCACTACAGGATATATATTTACTGTAGGTGGAATAGCTATCAGTTGGGTTTCAAAAATCAAAAGCGTTGTTGCACTTCCAATAATAGAAGCAGGGTATGTTGCTGCTACAGAGGCTACTAAAGAAATGATTTGGTTACAAAGGTTTCTCGATGAATTGGGTAAGAAGCAAGAGTTGGGTAGGTTATACAGTGATAGCGAGAGTGCCATACATCTTGCAAAGAACTCTACATTTCATTCGAAGACTAAACATATACAACTCAAATACCATTTCATACGGTTAGCATTGGTAGATGAACATTTGAAGCTAGAAAATACACACACTAGCCAAAATCCTGCAGATATGATAACACAAGTTGTAACCAGTGTGAAAATGAGAATCTACTCAGCTTCAATTGCTCTTCAAGTATGATGAAGAAGATGAGAAACAACCAGGTCCAAAGTGGAGTCGTTGTCTAGCAAATGAAGCAGCGGTGGAGTTGCTATAATCAGTCTCCAAGTGGGAGATTGTTGGGTGTGGAGCCTGATTATCTTTTGTATTCAAAGGTTCAGCCAGATGTATACCCAAGAAGACTGTACACCCCTGCACATGGGGGGGTTCGGGGCTAGCAGTTCCCCAGTAGGGGTTCGCGGGTAGCACCCCCGACGCTAAAAATAGATGTACAATTGCCTTGTAAAAATCTAGTAATTTCTAGTCAATTTGGGTCGTTCATTAGAATGATGATCTGATGGTAGAAGTTATGTTTAACTTGTGGTTTTTTCCCTAGAAGACAACCCCTCACTATATATTAGGGAATTGTATTACATCTATGTATATCTATATTCTGAGTGAGGAAGAGAGAGGAGATTGAGAGCGAAGAGGGTGTTACAGCGGATCTGTTGTAGGTTGTATCTCTTTAATTTGTTGGATAATATAATAAAAGAAGGAGCAGCTATTTCTCCGTGGACATAGCCCAAACTGGGTGAACCATGTATATCTATGTCTCTCTTGTTTTATGCATTTTTTGTGTTTATATTTCTGCAATATTTTATGTGTTCCATTGTTCCATAATATATAATTTTCTAACACAACCTTGATTTATATTTTAGGTGAATATTTTCTAGTATATCCGAGGATAGAGGATTTAGATAAATCTCGAAAGTAATTATGATTCTTTTCCTTTTATATTCAATTAAAAAAATGTCATAAAATTAAATTAAAAAAAATACTTTTATTGTGAAATAAGTTATGGGTTTTTGACATGTGGTATTGATAAGCCATGACATTGTAACAAAGTCTATTTACAAGTTAATAATATCTGTGGCAAAGTGAGGGTGAGTATCCATGGTTAAGAATCTTTTCATATTGCTATAAAATATTTTGATTGTGAAATGAGTTACGCTTTTTTGGCATTTGGTATTGATAAGCCATGGTACTGTAATGAAGTCTATTAAGAAGTTCATAATATCAATGGCAAAGTGGGGTACATATACATGGTTAAGAAACTTGCCATATTGTTATAAAATATTTTGATTGTGAAATAGGTTATGGTTTTTCAACATTTGGTATCGATAAGCCATGGTGTTGACCCATGGTATTGTAACATAGCCTGTAGTTAAGAATATTTTCACATTGTTATAAAATATTTGGTTTCGAAATAAGTTATGGTTTTTTAGCATGTGTTGCTGATAAGTCGTGGTATTGGCCCATGGTATTGAAGCGTATTTACAAGTTAATAACAAAATCAAAATATAACAGATTAAATTTTATTCTTTTTATTAGTTTAACATTTTATTATTAATCAAACATTTAAATGCTTATACTCATGTTTACACAATGTTTATACTCATCCGTGATATCGCTTTTAACTTTTTATTATCATATTGTTATAAAATATTTTGTTTTGAAATAATTTATGGTCTTTAACATGTGGTGTTGATAAGCCATGATATGGGCCCATGGTATTGTAGCAAAGCCTATTTCCAAGTTAATAACAAAATCAAAATAAAATAGATTTAATCTAATTATTTTTATTACTTTAACTTTTGATTATTAATCAAACCAACATTTAAATGTTTATACTCATGTTTACACTCATCTCACATATCACTTTTAACTTTTTATTATTTTTTAATTAAACCGAAATTTAAAATTATTTATATACTTACATTACACCTACACGTCTACTATATACTTAATAAATGTAACCATTTTAATAGATTTGATATTTTATAATAAGTGATATATATATATGTGGAGAAAGGGGACTAGATGAATCAATTTCTATTTTAGTCCTAAAAAAATTGTTGTTACAATTACCATGTGTGTGGAGAGAAGTGTCCAGATCAATCATTTCAGTGTGTTTTAATCCCATCAGATATCGAGTTCAAACCTCTTAAATAAATGGTTAAAATGTCACAAGTAACATCCAAAATTGATCATTCCCTCACTTCTTAGTACATCCACACTTCATCCTCCTTTGTCCCTCATGATAACACATAAATCAAAATTCCCATAGCCTTTCCTAAGACATTGGATGGAGGTCCCATTACATTTAAAACCTAACTCATGTAACGAAACCCCCAACTAACTTACAATCCAGAACTAGTGGTCGAAAAAAACCTATGGGGTCTTTATATCGAATTAATAAGTAATAAACTTTCTAAACCTAAAACTATAGACAAGTGTTCACGCCATAAATGCAGCTCAAACAATGCATATTTGGGAGGTTGTGGAAAGCTCTTCTCTTCAGTAGTGCACTCGTCAAGTGACCCAAAACTCGTATGCACCAAGCTAGTCTGGGTTGGATCCCACTTATTCAAGGAGATTGATGGGAACAACCCTTTACAACTTCGTACTAATAATTAACTATTGATTGTTTTATTATTAACTATGTAGTTGGTTGACTTTATGGTGTTGTACTATGGTTTTATTGTTTTTATGACAAGTATCCTGGCCTTGGGTCTCATTCCTTCATGCCTCTTACCATACCCACAAAACCCTAAGCTAATTCATTTCACTACTGTTTCATTATGCTGGTTGTGAGATGAAGTCTCTCGTTCTTTCACTCTACTGCACCGCAAAACGACGGTTCTGGCTCTGGTTGCTTTACAGGGGTTTCATTTCACTAACCCTGGGCATGAATTTCTATGAGGGTTTCCACCTGTGTATGCTGACAATGCTTCCTGTTTAGTACTCGATTTCGAGGCTCTAGGTCTGGAACCCTTGGTCTCGGTCTCTGGTTTTAGGTTTTCTTGTCTTTAGTTATGTTTTCGGTTGTAGGTTTTTGTTATTCGTTTTTATTATCAATGCACTTGCTCTACTGTTTGATTATTCACTTGGTTTTTGTCACAAGTTGTGGTTGTAGAATGGCTCAACTTTCAGCTCTCATTCGACAATTATCCAAAGGCAAGTCCTCTCTCCATGCTAGTCTTTTCTGCCTCATTTTATTTCGTCACTAACTATTCTTTCTACTTGTCAGTAGCGAGAAACAAGCACTCTGTGGCTGTAACCTTAGTCCGTGGCTTATCCTTTGGTTCGTACGGGCTTGGCTCTCTCGAGTAAGTTCTTTTTTAAACCACTTCCCCTAATTTCAAGCCTGTAACTTTCGGTCCCATTCTACTAGCTTTAATGGTTTATTTTACTTTCCATGCAGGTGTGCAACTAAGCTCTTGTTTATTGACCTCATTCCCTAACTCCTACGCCTGAACCAGGTAGGATCACTCCTTTATACTTTTCATGTTTGTCTGTTTGAGGGGTTTTGTTATTCATGGGATCCTATGGGTTTATAGTCAAGGGTTTGGCTTCGTCCTTACTGTATATTGGCCTTACTGTTGTTGTAGCTTCACTTTGTATTTATGTCTCCGCTATTTAACTTATGATTTTAATTATAACGGTCATGTGGTGACCTCGTGGGTTTCGTGTTTGGCACTGCTAATGGAGGAACCCTGTTCTGAGGGCTGCCTGTGCTTGGTGACTGTACTTTGGACTGTTAATATCCAATATTGATATATATATATATATATACAGTGATTTCGTTTTATAATTAAATAGCAATGAAAAGGATTTGAATTCTGTTGATACCTGTGAATGTTTGCTTATTCCTTCGATAGTGATCTTCTAGATTCTTTTGCAAACCCACTCCATTATCTTGTTGAACTTGTCTGGATGCTTTTCTTGCTTCTGTGTTTACTATTCACTGCTTGTCATCATTATGTTATGGAAAAGAAAATGAATTTAATTGAATCACGTAGAAAATACGTAAGCTGTAATATATATGGGTTTAGATGTTTTTGTTCTTCAGAATGTTCTGGTGCTTCTCTCTATTCAATACTATGATGGTTAGGAAAAATTACGATAATTGTTTTCCTTTTTTGTTTTGTAAAGATCACGCGATAGTTATCGAACTGCCAATAGTTACATTTGGTTATTTCTCGATAACTGTCCTTTCTTGACTTGTAATCTAAAAGTAAAGTTTAAATAAAACTAAAAATAAAAAATAATGTAAGCAAAAACTAATAGTGGGCTGAGACAGCCATTCCTAGAAATTTAAATGAAAATGAAAACTTACTAAAACTTAATCTGTTAGAAAAGACAAACTCCCCAGCCATGACCTCCCTGAATTGGATGCTCCTACATTAGGCTCCTGAGGTAGGTGAATGTTCATGGCTCAGGTCCATGAGCTCCTCGATAAAATACCCTACACGTTGTATCTGACCTGCGTCAAGCCATGAACTTTCCTCAATGGGGTGGTTGTTCCACTTGATGAGGTACTGTAGGTACTCCTTTCTTCAAGTCTTCCTGGACATTTCTGTATCAAGGATTCCTTTGATTTCAAGTCGCTGAGCTGAAGGCATTTGTCTCATCCATGAACTACTCTCTTCATGGGTATCCTGCTTTGGCTGCGCCAAACTGTCCTCTTCTAGACTGGTAATGTATGGGAATAAATCAACCACATTAAAGATGGGAATATTCCTATACTTGGAGGCAATTGCAGCTCATAGGAATTTGCAGAAAACTTACGCAGAATTTTACAAGGTCCAACTTTTTTGAATTTCAGATTATTATATTTGCCCTTAGGGAATCTTTCATTGCAAAGAAGTGATAGAACTTGATCCCCTACATTAAATTGTACCTCTCGTCGTTTCATATCTACTTTCTGTTTGTACCTTTGACTACTGTCTTGTAATTTTGTCTTCACCTGCTGATGTAGGTCATTAATTTCTCTTGCAAAGTCTTCCCTGTCAACACTTCTTCTTTCTAAGTGTCCCAAATCTCGTAACTCATGCACTCTTCCGAGAAGCATTCCATACAGGATCTAAAAATGTCTATTTCATATGCTTTGATCGAAATCATTGTAAGAAAATTACACTTGAGCAAGTACAAGATCCCACATGTGAATTTTCCCGAACTAGACTCCGCAACAGGTTTCCTAAGCTTCTGTTCACTACCTCCATCTGCCCATCAATCTGTCGGTGATAAGCGAAGCTGAAATCTAACTTCGTATCCAAATTTTTCCACAAGGTGTGCTAGAAATGTCCTATGAATTTCACATCCCTGTTGGAAATAACGGACTTGGGTAACCCATGCAGTCTGACGACTTCAGTGAAAAACAAGTGTGCTAAATGGGTAGTGTCACTAGTTTTCTTGCAAGGGATGAAGTGTGCCATCTTCGAGAATCGGTCCACCACCACCATGATAGAATCAAAACCCCACTGTGTTTTGGGCAAACCCAGGACAATGTCCAAACTAACTGAATCCCACAGTCTATTTGGAATAGATAAGGGTGTATACAACCCCATGTTCTGACTGTGCCCTCTCACCAACTGACATATCTTATACCTGGTCACATATCGCTACACGTCTCTTCGCATCTTTGACCAGTAATAGAAATGACTGAGCTGATCCAAGGTCTTATTAATGCCAAAATGTCCAGCTAGACCTCCACTATGTTTTTCCTAGATGATGTTCTCCCTCATCGAACATTTTGTAACACACAGCGATTCTCCCTTGAATAAGAGCTCCTCCTACAAGTTATATTCCAGCTATGGACTATTGTTGCTCAACAAAAGATTTTGGCAGGCTTCATAAGCCTCCTTGAAATCTGCATCCCTTTGATACAAGTCCCTCAGGTGTTCAAATCCCAACACCTGTATCGTGCTCTCCCGCAAGAGTAAAACTCTTCTTCTTAGTGCATCTGCTACCTTGTTCGCTTGACCACTAATATGCTTCAATACGAATGTAAAACTCTGCAAGTACTCCACCCATTTTATGTTTTTGTAATTCAGCTTATGTTGTTGCATAACATACTGTAACGCAGAATTATCAGAAAACAAGACAAAATCATTGCCCAAAAGATAATGTCTCTAATGCTTCAGGGCTTGGATGACAACGTGAAACTCCTTGTCATAAGACATGTACCTTTTCCTGCTTTCATTTAATTTTTCATTGAAATAGGCTACTAGTTTGTCTTCCTAGTTGAGTATGGCTCCAATGGCTATACCACTGGAATCACAACAAACTTGGAAAAGTTTCTTGGAATCAGGCAACCTCAAAATTGGCCTCCCAGTGATCTTCTTCTTCAATATTTGGAAGCTCTTCTTTGCAGCTTCAATACAATGAAAAGGCTGACTTGCCTTTTTGATGATATGCAACATAAGCACGTAGATTCCACTAGAATTATTTATAAACTTATGATAGAAACTTGCCAACCCATCAAAACTCTGAACTTCGAACAGACTCTTAGGGGATGGCCAGCTAAGTATAGTTGCAACTTTTTCTGGGTCCATTTTCATCTCATTTTTGCAATCACAAAAGCCAAATAAACTAACTCCTTCTAAAAGGAAGAACATTTTTTCAAATTTATTAGCAACTTGTTTTGTTGCAACTTATCTAGAACATATCGAATGTGTCAAAAATGTTCTTCATTGGTCTTGCTAAAAATCATCATATCATCAAGATACACAATTAAAAATTTCACAATGAGCTCCTTCAACATCTCTTTCATCAGGTGCATGAAAGTACTAGGGGAATTACTCCACCCAAATGGCATCACCAGCCATTCATATAGTCCTTCATTACTTTTGAAATTTGTTTTCCATTCATCCCCTCCTCTTATTCTAATCTAGGGGTATTCGCTCTTCAGATCTATCTTCGAAAAATAAGCTGCTCCACTCAAGCAATCCATCATGTCATCCATTCGTGGTAATGGAAACCTGTACCTAGTAGTAATTTTATTTATTGCTCGTGAATCTGTACACATCCGCCACTCGCCTCCTTTCTTGGGAGCTAAAACTATTGAAACTCCACACGGACTTAAACTTTCCTATATCAAGGCTTTGTCGAACAATTCTTGTACATGCTTCTTGATCTCTTCGCTGTCCTTGGGACTCATCCCGTAAGTAGCTTTGTTCGTTAAACTAGCTCTAGGGATGAAATCTATGTGATGAGTGATACTCCACTTTGGTGGTAATTTATCCGATAAATCATCCACCACAATGTTGCCGAATTCCTACAACGAATCCTGGATTTCTTCTGGTAACTTAGAAATTGTAGTGTGCAACAACACTTTTCTCGGTCTCCTTACAACAACATACTTTACCTCGTCATCTTCAATCTATTTTAGAAATTCTTTTCCACCCACCAGTAGCACTTTTGTCTCACTAGTTTCTATTGTTTCTTCTTCCTTGATGGGTACTAGCATATGCTTAATCCCATCCTTGACAAACTTGTAGCAGTTTATTTTGCTGTCATGAACAACTTTTTCAATATATTGCCATTGTCTACGTAGCAGAATATGACACACGTGCATGGGCATGATGTCACAAATCACTTTGTCCCTATACTTGCCAATATGGAATTCCACCTCACACTGCTCCTCAACTAGCAGTTGGTGACCCTTTTGTAACCAGGACACATTATAGGGAGTAAGGTGCTTCAACCTTTTTAAACCCAATTTCTCCACCATATCTATTGCAACTAAATTATCAGTGCTTCCACTGTCTACAATTAGTTTGTATCATTTTCCATGTGACTTTCACACAGTCCGGAATAATGCCTTTCTTTGGGTTTGTTCAGTTGTTTCCTTTGTTGGTTTCAGTAGTACCTTATTCAAGACTAAGGCCTCTCTTGTCTATGGTACATTCTCTACCTCTTCGGGTGGTGCTTTCGCTTCCTCTGTTTGAGCAACATATGCTCCCCTTTCACGAGCATGTTCTCCTTTAGCGCACTCAAAGGACCTGCACCCACACTTGTGGTATATGTAACACTCCTAGGTAACTCCTCTGCCCCTTCCTTTTCCCCTTATTCTCTAGTATGGCCTTCCTCCCCTAGTGCTACATTCCTTTTATGTTTTCCCTGAGGTCCTTGAACTACTGCCCTCTTCACTATTGTTGGTAGTCCTTCCTCTGCCAAAGGATTGTCCTTTCCCTCTACGAGTTCCCCATCCCCTCCTGGCATTCTGCTTCCTTGCGATATTTTCTTCTGCCTTTAAGGAACTCTAGTACATATCCTCTATGGTATTTGGAGAAAGAATACTTATCTTGTCCAATATCTCCAGGCTTAGGCCACTCACAAACCTTGACATCTTTTCTGGGGCATATTCAGTATAACCAGCTCTTAGATTCACCCGATAAAATTCTTCGGTATATTCTTTCACTGTCATTCCTCTCTTCTTCAAATTCTATACTTGCCGATACAGAGCAATCTGGTAATCTTTGAGCAAAAATTTACCCTTCATCTTGGCAACCATTCTAGTCCACTTTAATGGGTAACTTGTTTAATCTTCTCTGCTCTTCTTGGACACTGTCCCACCATAAGGCCGCGTGTCCTTTTAACTTGGTGGCAGTGAATATAACTTTCCTATATTCGCTGATCTCTTCACATTCAAAGTATTTGTCTAACTCACTAATTTAGTCCAACAACACTTCTGTGGACAAACTACCATCATAGTTTGGAATCTTAGGCTTTTGCTTACTGCTAGACAACAAAACTAACCTTAAAAACTTGATTTCATGTACTTCTTTATCTGATCCATCTGTCATAACTACAACTTCATCATTGTCGTCCCATACTTCTAGATGCCTTCTCCCTCTTGCTTCTATTGCTGCCAAACACGCATTCAGGATCCTAATCTCTTCGCTCAATCCTTCATCTACTACTCTTCTAATAGCTCTTCCATGACCTCTTCTTCTAGCTTTCATTTTATAAAGAAAAACAACTAACTGTAACCTGCTGTGATACCAAAATTGATCGGACTAGTTCTTTACACCTTTGTACTAATAATTAACTATTGATTTCTTTATTGTTAATTATGTAGTTGGTTGACTTTATGGTGCTATAATATGGTTTTATTGTTTTAAGGACAAGTGTCCTGGCCTTGGGGCTCGTTCCTTCCCACCTCTTACCATACCTACGAAACCTTAAGCTAGGTCATTTCATTGTTGTTCCATTATGCTGCTTGTGGGGTGAGTTATCTGGTTCTTTCACTCTGCTGCTCCGTGAAATGAGGGTTTTGGCTCTAGTTGCTTTATAACGGTTTCGTTTCACTAACCCTAGGCATGAATTTCTTTGAGGATTTACACTCGCTTATGCTAACAATGCTTCTTGTTCGGTACTCGTTTTCGAGGCTCTGGGTCTGGAACCCTTGGTCTCTGTCTCTGGTTTTAGCTTTGCTCGGCTTTGGTTACATTTTCGATTGTAGGATTTTGTTATTCCCCATTGTTATCAATGCACTTCCTCCACTATTTGATTATTCACTTGGTTTTTGTCACAGGTTGCGATTGCAAAATGGCTTGGCTCTCAACTCTCATTTTGCAGTTATCTAGAAGTAAGTCCTCTCTCTGTGCTAGTCTTTTCTACCTCGTTTTCTTCCGACACTGACTGTTCTTGCTCCTTGTGGGCAGCGAGTACTCTGCAGCTGTAACCTTATTCTGTGGCTTCTCCTTTGGTTTGCACAGGATCAGCTCTCTCGAAAGTTCTTTTGGAAACCCCTTCCCCTGATTTCAAGCCTGTAACTTTTGGTCCCGTTCTGCTAGCTCTAATGGTTTGTTTTGCAGGCCATGCAGGTGTGCAACTAAGCTCCTGTTTATTGACCTCGCACCCTGACTCCTACACCTTAACTGGATAGGATCGCTCCTCGATAATTTTCCTGCTTGTATGTTTGAGGGGTTTTGTTGTTTGTGGGATCCTATGGGTTTTTAATTGAGGGTCTGGCTTCGACCTTACTATATCTTGGCGTTACTGTGGCTGTATCTTTGTTGTGTATTTATGTCTTCGCGATTTAACTTATGATTGTAATGATAACAATCCTATGGTGACCTTGTAGGTTTTGTGGTTGTCGTTGTTAATGGAGGAACCCTATTCTTAGGGCTGCCTATGCTTGGTGACTATATTTTGGACTGCTTATATTCGATACTATACAATTATTTTGTTTTATAATTAAATAGCAATGAAAAGGATTTGAATTCTGTTGGTACCTCTGAATGTTTACTTATTCCTTCGATAGTGATCTTCTAGATTCTTCTGTAAACCCGCTTTGTTATCTTGTTCAACTTGTCTGTATGCTTTACTTGCTTTATTCACTATGTTTCATCATTATCCTATGGAAAAGAAAATGAATTTAATTGAATCACCCAAAAAATACATAAGCTGTAATATATATGAGTTCAGATGTATTTGTTCAAAATGTTTTGTGCTTCTCTCTATTCAATTCTATGATGGTTAGAAAAAAAATTACAATAGATGTTTTCATTTTTTGTTTTGTAAAGATCATTTCTGGATAACTGTCATTTGTTGACTTGCAATCTAAAAATAAAGTTTTATGCAAAAACTAACATTCCTAAAAATTTAAATGAAAATGAAAACTAACTAAAACTCAATCTGTTTAAAAAAAAAAAATCCCCGCATGACCTCCCTGCGCTGGATACTCCTGCATCAGAGATTCCACTTGCATCAGATATTCCACTTACTCAAGAGTCGGGTAGTTGGACCCTTCTGGTCCATCTTCTTGGCATTGAGGTCAAACTACCCCTTACTCATTTCGTGTGGTGTTACTCACTGGTATAAAGGCGGGCTGCGTGTAACTAATCTAACCTACGCTAATTACCTAATCCTAATCTTGTCTATTATTAATCTGTTGTAATTATCCTAAATATTTATTAATACTGCAGACTCATCTGACCATTGATGTAATGATTCTAAATATTTATTAATACTGCAGACTCATCTGACCATTGATGTAATTATTCTAAATATTTATTAATACTGCAAACTCATCTGACCATTGGTGTAATGAAAGCATGTCGTTATCAACATTGACAAAGGGGAGAATTGCCAGATTATGGATCAATGATGGGCACGGAGAAGACAGTCGTGTTACTGAAATGTCGGTTCTGCCAATCCGCCTAGGAAATTTATGCCCTGTTAAGAAAGGTAAGGGAAATTTTACAATTCGTGATTTTGTAAATATGATAATATGAAACTCTAATTTAAGATCCATTGCAATAAAAGGTAATTGAAAGAGTCAATCAATAAACAATCCACATGAGTACCAAGTAATGGATAATTAATATAAAAACTCAGAAATAATACGAAGCTTAAATATTTGTGAAGAACAAATACATATCTTAATTATAAAATTGAATTAAATATTTTGATACTCATAACAGAAAACCTTTCCTGAAGTTCGTACCTTCACCAAATAAAAGCACGAATGCGTACACTAATATACCAAAGACACTTTCATGGCATAAGATAGACTATCAAAAGCTCCCACGTTATCCAAAAATTATCAAAATGACTGATAAATATCGGTTTCTTTTGAATTCTTTTGAAAACAAATTCGTTAGATCAACAAAAGGTTCGATAGAAAATTCTATTTTGACAATGAATATTACGAAAAAAGGGTAATTGATTTTAACTACTTAAAAATAAGACAAAACAGAAATAAATCTTTAAACATGAATAATCATTTCGATTGTACAATAAAAACAATATTCTAAAAAACATATGAAGAAATAATTCCCTTTCAGTCAATGGAAAACATGGATTCATATAACAATATATATGGATTCATATAACAATATATTGGATGTATGCTAAAATACATATGAAGAAATAATTCATTAAACTCAATCTTGCATTCAAAAACGTGGATTCATATAACAATATATCACACATGTTGATCCATTGAAAAATAATGAGGTTTCTAAAACAATTCATTCAAGTCTTCAAAATGATCAACTTAATTGATACGAAAATCCTGAAAATCCTCTAACTAATTATCCTCTTGCAAATCAACGTCCCCCGCTTTCTACTATAGGAGAGTTATATATATATATATTATATATAGATCTTTAAAATAATACTAAAATATTTACAGCTATTTATTTAAAATTTAACCTGCAAAATAAAATAATGTAAAATCCATTGCGAGAATGAGATTTTGATTTCTAAAGCAAAGTTGTGTTGTTGGAGTTGTTGATGAAACTACCTGAATTTGGCATTCGCATCTATAGTTGGAAATAATTAATTCCTACTTGTCTATGGTTATAATTCTCCATTTGAGGAGTTTGTTCCTATATAATAGGGATTTAGTTTTCTCTAGTTTAGTGTGTGGTTGAGAGAATCTCTCAACCACACTACTGAACGTCTAAGATAGCATTCCTATCTTGAGACTATTAATTGTATAAATATCTTGTAATTTCCTCATTCATTAATTAATAGAATATATTATTTGATTGTGCAACTTTTATCTTGGTATCAGAGCCTCTGAGGGCCTGGCCCCTCCTGGGCTTGGCCCTCCTGGGCTGAGGGAAATAGCAGATAAAGAGTTTGTTTGAAGTTTATTTTTTTTTAGTTTGTCCATCACTATTGCATTGCTGCGCTGCGTCCATGTTGACTGGCAGTCCTGTATATCAAGGCTCTTGTGATGCTGGGGAGAATCTATTAGTACGATCCAATGACTGGCAAGCCCGGATTGTTGCCGCCTAACGTGTCGGCAGCAGTGAATGGAATGATCCTTTCTCCCTTCCATTTGTCTCTCGCGATGCATCCGGAATCTTTATTCTCTTGATAGAATCCTCAGAGCTATTCATGCGATCTGAACAAAATCCAAAAGAAAATGACGGATCTGATCGAAAATGTGTGAGATCCAGTGCATGAAAGGTCATCAAGGTTGCCTTGCCACTTTGAAACAGCCAAATCGTCATCAAGGTTGCCCCATTCTTCATCATTTCCAGGGCTGCAGGTTTTTTCGATGATTAGATCTGTCTCTATTTACATATCAGAGTGTGGATAAAGCCGAACGAGCTCTAATACTCTGGCATTTGGAGACTAACAACCCAAAATCGGTGAGAGCTTCGACAGATCTGACGATAAGCAGTATGGGGACCTTTATCGGCTTCAAGATGGCTTGGACTTTTGTCCACAATGAGTTTTTTGACCATCGTTGCTAAGATCTAGGCCCCTTTCGATGCCTAGGGAATGCTCAAACAAGGCGATACGCGCCTATGTCAAGAGTATGACATGGATCTAGCCTATGCGAAGAATTTTTCGGAGAGGATTGCCACCTGCAAGGAGACTGACGCCATCGATGGGAAGTTACAGTTTATCTCTGAAGGCTTTAATGACCACCGATCGGAGGATTAGATTTCCAGTCGGAGGTATGGATCGAAGCATAAGGTTTCTCAGGTCCCCCATTGTGAGAGCTCGGTAAAGCGGCTTCTCATGCCACGACTGGCCTGGTGGAAAGGCGTGAGCAAGAAATTTTCCATTATTTACAATGGCAAATGGCTCAAACCCTGATTTGGCGATGGCGAGGAACCGTCCATGGTCCCTAGCGAAAGGCTCTGTTGCCTTTCCAGAGAAGATATGGTGAGATTCTTGATCGAGTGCTTGGGAGCCCTCACGCCTCTTCCCCTGGAAGGTGCGAGTGTGTATGTGTATGCGCAACAGCAGGGGAGGGAAGGATGAAGGATCATTGGAGTTCCAGAGTGATGGAGGTGTGGACGACTGCACCAGGCATGCAATTCTATACGAGCAATTTTCTGAACACGGTGGGCAAAGGAGATTGTTACAACATGTGGTTGGTGTAGGGCGGATCCGTTGGATTTTCGATCTGATATGAGTGTTATATGTGGAGAGCCACTGAAATCCAGCGAAGGAAAGTCGCTCGGAAGTCAATGTTTTGAATCTGCAACAGGAGGCTGGATCCCTGAACATAGCTTCATAACGTGGATCAAACCTCTGTGAATTGGTCGAAATTACTGGAAGTGAGATCTGATGGAGGAAATTGGTGATCAACAGCGCGCATGCTTGTTGGATGCTGTGGAATTACCAATTCGAGCCGATCGATAGTGGAGATCAAGTCGATCGATAGTGGAGAAATTGACGAAGCAATTGGGGCGTTTGCCGGTGATTATGTTTGGTTTGGAAGGTAGAGTTCGATTCTCCAGTGGACGCAGAGAAACTGGCAATAGTTGTTGAATGCTTTCGTTTCTTTGCTAAGGAATCTGGGAAGGAAAGTCAAGACAAGAAGAGGGCACACATAAAGTCTCTTCTTGTAGCAGCGACAGACTGTGAACCCCAGTACTCGGTTCACCTTCTTCAGGCAAAAATGCGTATAGGATTGGCAGAACAAACTGTTTTAGTTGCATTGGGATATGCAGTTGTGTATTCTGATGAGCTGCCAGTTTCCCAGTCCCGACTTGAAGAGGCTGGCAGGATAATGAAGCAAGTTTACTCAGTCTTGCCAATATATGAAATTTGTCCCCTTTCAAGAGGAAGTGGATGTTATTGAAGATGGTCATCACTTCATCCAGCAAGAGAAATCAAATTGAGTTTCAGGCAGAGGAGGATATGCGCGAGGCCTTGAGTGTGCTTGACCTTATCATTGCTAATTTTATCCTCTGTTCACAGGAGCCAAGCTGATTGTGGCGTTTGCAATTTTTTTCCCCTGTGAATTTCAACTTAACATGTAAATGCATTTATGTAAATCTGGTTAAAAGAATTAGTTTGTTGTGACATTTAGCTTGGCAAACTAGTGTCACTAGTGTAAATCTATGTTGGAATTTTCCGTTCCAACAATAGACAAATCTATTTGCAGGGATGATTTATTACCAGATATGAGAAGACATGACAGCTACATCAAAGATTGGAGGATGATCGAGATAATGTTGCAGATTGTTAGCAAGCATAAGGCAATATGCTTGAAAACCCTTCTTGAAGGGAAAATTGTGTTCTCTTCGTGGGGCTGTGAGTGCCTATGTTCTAGTTTCTTTATTAGTGGACCTCTCACAGAGGAGGTAAAGGAGCAACAACAATGTTGATGGTGGACAACAAAGTAGATTTTTTTTAGTGTGGTTTGTGGGATAGACTCCCTAACATATTATTGTAATAGTCATTGTATGTACTACAAACTTCAAATGTTGAATGTAAGCCTTGCTAAGGCATTTGAAAGTTCGTGGTGATCTCAAAACCACTTTGTAATGGTTTGTGGTCAGCCTGAAACCATCTATAGAGCCTTAGTGGCTACAGGAGTTGCCCGATGGTGGCAAACTAAGATCCTTGATCAGCTCGGTGGTAGCAGATCGGATCTGCCCGGTGGTGGCGAATTGAGATCCTTGATCAGCTCGGTGGTAGCAGATCGGATCTGCCCGG
>APFE030960125.1:13318-25703 GCA_000404065.3 Pinus taeda
TGATGACCTGACCAAGTTGTCGCAATATGCAGGAGCTTATTCGGCTGCCACTATCGACAAGGCATCAGAGGTAACCCTTCTCTTAAAGACTAAGGACCAGGATATTTTCACACTTCAAACGGAATTAGCAGATGTCAGACAAAGGGTAATACAAGCTGAGCAGCAATTAGCAGAACGTCAACAAGAAACAGTGCGTGCAAGCGAACAGCTAGTGGAACAACAAAAAATAAATAGCCAATTGATACAGCAATGGGAGGAGGAGAAACAGAAGATCACCCAGGCAGCCATCCAGAGACGAAATGAGTTGACAGAGGCATTGGAGCAACTAAAAACGACAAATGAGCAATCTTTGAAGGCTAGGGATGAGCGTATCGCTCAACTTGCAGCACAGTTAGAGACTACCAAGGGAGATGCGCAGATAAAAGAATTCAAAAAGGAGGCAATGATAATCAACAAAGCGCTTGTAGCGCAAGTTAAACTCTTGGCGCAATCCCTCTCTCAAGAGGAACCACTCTGTGAGTTAGCTACAACTGTAAATGAGCAGGTAGAAAAAGCTAGAGATGACTACAATCAAGCCGAAGAAGATATCTCAAACTACCTTGAATGGCAAGATTCAAAGTCAGGAAAGGAAGCCAATTTGCCTAGGATACTGGAGGTCCATAAAAATATATTGTTTACAGAATGGCAAACACAAGTATTAAAGGCAGAAAGGGCAGCATCAATATGTGTATTAACTGCTGGTAATTTGGTTGATCTAGTAAATAATACTCTCTATCTAGCCAATATTATTTCTCAATGCACACCCGGGAAGATTACTACTGCAAACACATTGGAACAAACATGCTACCCTAATTTAGAGAGCAAAGCAAGGTCAATTACTGGGATTGACACTTTAAACATAGAAGCATATTGTGCACTACTGTCATTGATTTGAGGAATGTTTATGCGTCGAGGTAGAAGCTACACATAGCGATTCATATCGGGACTGGCTTGCTATTCAAATGGTATTTTTATCTTTTGTTTGAATTCAGTCTGTGTATGTGAATTCGCTGTGTAATTATTTCCTGCTATCATTAATTGTATGCATGCGCAACAATAGGAAATCTTACTCATGCCACTATTGGATGTTTATACGATATGCCTTATTTTTTAATCATGTATGCGTTGATGGTATGAACGTTTAAAGTCTAGTAGTATCGCTTTAATCGCTGCGCCTAACTATTTAGGTACAACAATCTTGAATGATTTAATATCTATGTCTCGAGAATGCAGTCATCTATATAATTGTATTTTTGGATATAGAACATCAAAAGCTACGCTTTAGAAGTTCAAATAGATTCCCGGGATAGTTTAATTTACTTATATTTCTGTCAATAGTTTTAGTCATCCACCTATCGCTACTGTTATCTACAAAGTATTCATTCATCCCATTTATCTATTTCTGGGAAACTGGTCCCATTACCCCCAGTCAGAGCCACTACCCCAAATGGAAAAGGAGCTGTACTAAGGTCCGGACCGGGTGGTTTCCCCCAATGTTGGTGCAGCGATTTTCGAGGCATCAACAAGATGTTAGATACAAAAGGTTTCCAATTATTAATCTACACATTTTTTTCTTTACCTTAGGTGACTCATCATCTTTGTCGAGCTTGCATCCACTAATCGTAGGAGTACTGACAAGAAAACACTATTCCATTCCAAATTTCATCAACATTTCTTTGAGGTACTTGCTCTGGGAGATGAATATACCTTTTTGTGATTAAGTAATATGTAGTCCAAGAAAAAATGAGAGTTCCCCAAATATGGGCATCTCAAATTCAGTTTCCGTGTCCTCATTTTTTTTGTTGAGCAAATTTCCAGCACTACCAAAAATAATGTCACCAACATAAACAACAATAATTAAAAGATTATCACTCTCAGATTTGATATATAGGTTACTGTTAGTTGTTCCTCTTTAAATCCTTGTTGTTGAAGGTATTTGTCTAACCTAGAACACCATGCATCAGTTGCTTGTTTAATTCCATACAATGCCTATTTAAACTTACACACTTCCTCTTGATTTTCTGATAGTTGAAACTTTCACACTATTCCATGTAAACCTCTTCTTCAAGTTTGCCATTCAAAAAAGTTGATTTTACATCCATCTGATACACTTTAAATTTTTTGTGACATGGAAACATCAGGAACATTCTTATTGCCTCTAATCGTACAATAGTGGAAAAATTCTCTTTGAAACCTATTCCCTCAACTTGAGCATAGTATTTGCATACCAATATAGCCTTATTTCTTACAACTCATCCATTCTCATCCAATTTGTTCCTAAAGACCTGTTTTGTGCCAATGAAATTTTTATTTCCTGGTCTTGGAACCAATTCACAAGTGTGATCTTTCTCAATTGATCTCGTTCCTCATTCATACCTTTTATTCGATACTCGTCTTGGCTTTCCTGAGAAGCATATTTTGGTTCAATCATGGATATCATAGAAATATGCGTTTGATTGGAGGTATTCATTAATCTTCTTTGATTTCTAATTTCTACTTATCACTAAAAATTTTGTTTGTAGGGTGATTATTTTGTATATACCTTGAGGGATTTTTTGGGTGAGAGCATTCTACCTACTCTTCTTCTTCTTCTCCTGATTCTTTAATCTATTTTTCTTCATCTTCACCGCTAGTCTGATTTGGTGGATTGATAAATCTTGGCTGCTAGCTTTTGAGGGGTGACTCTTCATCCATAATTACATAAATGCAACATCTATAGCTCTTTCTATTATTAGAATATCCCAAAAATATTCCTTCATCATTCCTTGCATCTAACTTACCAAGATTGTCATCATTGTTCTTGATGTAACAGTTGCTACCTAAACCTCTAAAGTGTTTTATTGTGGTTGGTTTTCCATACCATGGTTCGTATGGAGTCTTGTCACTATTTGGCCTAAGGTGAGATTTATTTAAAATATGGACTAATGTATGAATAAATTCAACATAAAAAGTACTTGGAAATTTTCTTTCATCCATCATTGTTCTTGCCAATTGTTGCACTGATCTATTTTGTCTTTTAGCTACACCATTTTGTTTTGGGGTGTTAGAAATACTAATTTTTATTCTTATGCCATGTTCTTCACATAAGTTATTAAACTGATTTGAAGTGAGCTCTCCACTCCTATTTGATATTACACACTTTAGTTTGCAATTAGTTTGGTTCTTAACCATGCCTTTAAATATCTTAAATGTATCAAATGTTTCAGACTTCTTGATTAGAAATGAAACCCACATAAGTATGGTATAATCATCAATAATCAACATTAAGTATAACTAACCACTTGGAGTCTTAGTTCTTGCGGGCCCACATAAGTCTATATGAACTACTTGTAGTGGTTTGGTGGATGAGTTTTATTTGGTATTGAAGGGCACTCAGATTTGATTTACAATTTGGCATGTTTTATAGATTGTGTTGCTTGGAAAATTGCTTACAACTCCTCTTTTGCTGAGCTTCACAATATGGTTGAAACTCAAGTGTCCCAGTCTTCTGTGCAGCAACTAGCTCTAGTCAAGCTTCCGGATATAACAATTCTCATTTTATTCTTTGAGTATGTACACATTATTTTAGCTTCTCACATGATTTTTATTAGCTTCCCTGTATTTTCTGACTTTATCTAGAAGCCTTTGGAGTGAAAGGTAACATCATACCCTTGGTCACACATTTGAATGACACTTAATAGATTGTGCTTGAGCCCATCTACAAATATATCATTTCGAGATTTACCTCTTCCATGTCAAAGCTCACTATTCCTTTGCCCCTGATGTTTCTTGGGGCATCATTACCAAAAATGAAGCTTCTTGTCTTGCTTTCATCTAGTGAAAAGAATTTTCTTTTATCACCAATTATCTGCTTAGAAAATCCACTGTCCACATACAATGGCTCCCTTGGTTTTGGGAATATAAGACAACCACATTCTTATTTCTTTTCTTAATTTTTATTCCTCCATGTCTTGGGTTCTTCTAGTGTTTTTTTAATATGAGATGTTGATACGAATTTGTTAGTTCTCCACTCAGCCTCTTTATGTCCAAAATTATGACAATTATAACATTCAACATCATCAAATAAGGAATCAAAATGATCATTTTCCTTGAAATTATTTCTATGTGAACTTACAAATATGTTATCTCTATTTTACTGATAATATTCATTTATTTTATTTCTTATTTGGTTGTTTCCAAGATACGTTCTATAATCTACAACTTTATGTCCAAAAGTTTTACATGAAAAATAGTAACCATTTAAAATATTCTGGGACTTGGGAGCAAATTGCCTTGTGATCAAATTATTCTGTGATGACTTTATCTTGGAGATAAATAAGGTATTTTCTAATTATTCACTTGATCTCTATGGATTTTTGGATTTATGTAATAATTTTTTCTTTGTTGTTGCCGGTTCCTTTCATTTCATTTGACCATATTGTTGGTTGGTCCTTTGACTGCTTCAACATAGTTGATTTTCCCTTTATCTCCTTCATAACCCAAACCAATTTTGATGAGAGGGGATCTATAAATACTCAGAATCTCATCTAGCTTGTTAGATCCTTTAATGAGCTTTAAGTTGTGGTTCAATTGAGTATTGGTTTTTTATAATTCCTTTATAAGGGAGACTATATCTTCTTCTCATTTTTCACACTCCTTTCTCTTCTCTTTCAACTGTTGTAATAAGGTATCTTCATTTTTCTTTACTTATTCCATCTTAACTTTCAAAAGAAGTGATCAATCTTGAGATTTATCCTTTTCCTCTTCAAGTTTTACTAGCATCTCCTTTGCTTATTATTTTTCTTAAGCCTTTGAATTTTTTCTATGGCACTGATTAGTTCACCTTCTAGGTCTACTTTAGTCTCTTCTTCATCAAACTCATTTTTTACTTCATCTAGAGTTTCTAAGGCCGAGAGCATAAAATCCTTAGTAGTTTCTTTCGTTCTTTTGTCATAAGAGAATTTCTCATCTTCATCTTCTGAGGAATTATTATCTTCTTGGATATGGAAACTCTTATTTTTGAACTTCTTTTCATTCTTCATTTTCCTATATTTATTCTTATCTTTATGATCACATTCATTTTTTTCTTCCTTGTATGGACATTTAGATGCACAATGACCTACTTTTCTAGAATTAAAGTATTTGAAGGGTAACTTACCTTTGTATTTTCTAGATCCTCTCTTCATTCTTCTAACAAACTTTGCCTCTTATTCTTCAAATCCACAACTCCAATATTCTATATCTTCTTTTCTCTTTCTAATAGCTTTGAAGATATCCTCCCTTGATGTATATTTTCCTTTTTAAGTCCACATTTCATAAGCTATTAAAGTTTTATGTAATTGATCCAATTTCAATGTGTTGAGATCTTCGATCTCCTCAATCGCTGACACTTTGGCATCAATTAAGGCTGGAAGAGATCTTAACACCTTTTGAACTATAAAGGATTCATCAAAACCTCTTATCGTGTTAACTATTTCATGCACTCGAAGAAATAATTTGGCCATGTCCCTGTCCTCTTTCATATTTAATGCTTCAAATTGCATTCTAGCCTTGGAGTTTGGATTTATTTACTTTACTATTACCTTCATAACAACTCATCATCTTATCCCATTTATCTTTGGTTGTTTTATACTGCATGACTTTAACCAACTTGGATTCATGCAAACCACTTAGGATTGCATTCATTACTTTGGCATTATGAGTGAACTATATCTTATCATCTTTACTAAACCTTACATCTGGTTGTTTATAGCCATTTTATAATGTGTCCCCGACATCTACACCAAGAGACATTATGTAGGTTCTCATTCATACCTTTCCAAATGCATAAGTTGTTCCAGTGAACACGCTGACTTTGTTGGGGGAATTTCTGTCCTAGTAAGCCATTGCCTTGTATCTTCCTTCTAGTTGTTAGATTGTTGCTGAAAGAAGTGGTTCTGATACCAGTTGTTACAAACTAGGATAATACTGAGAGGTGGAGTGAATCAATATCATGTAAAGTTTAACAATCTTTAAAATTAACTACGTTATCACTAATCAATTACACTACATCACCCTAAATCAAATAACATACACATATGAGACACATATATTTACATGGAAACCCATAAAGGGAGAAAACCAAAAATCTTCAATTTTCTCTTAAAGAAAATGTAAGGTCCTACCTACTGTTGCATCAAATTTATTGGCACCAACCAGAAGGAAACACCTATCCCCTAATTTGCAAGCACCCATTTTCTAGAGGCACCAAACCCCTGATCTTTATAGGCACCGACCTGAAGGAAGCACCCACTCTTTGATAAGTATGCACCAACTTGCTTTGTGTAGTACGTCCCTCTTTCATTTATTTTCAAACATAGACACATGGAATTTGTTCCTTGTAGTCTTGAAAATGATTTGTGCTACTCTCACTACTTTAATTCTCAATTAGATAGATATTCCATTACAATACGTATATTCTCAAACCATAAATTTATATATGCTCTATTATCTACAAATCTTCTACTTAGAATTTCACTTCTACTCATTGAATTCTTCTCTCATACACACAGGCCCACCTTACTTCACTCACACCACTCATGCACATAGTTCTACATCTCACAACTTCTTCATATTTTCTATTCATCTACCTTAGGACCAAAAATTAACATCACCAACACACTTTCTTACTTAGCCTCAATTTCTCATCAGAGCGTCCAACTATCTTGTGTTGTTTTCATTTTCTTTTGTAGGTTTTATCCCCTCAATTACATGGGTATACATCCATGGTATTTACTCATGGAAATCATACTTGACTATATCAATAACCCAAGCTATTTGAATGTATGAAAATATCACATCCACTTACTTCTGAACTCGCAAATGCCACAAGCGTTCTATATCTCCTTGATGTTTGTCTTCATGTGTCCATTCACCAGAACCTATACCTAAAATCCATAGACACTTATCATTCAGTTGGACCATCGACCTTTTCTCCATGCACTACCACATCCTAATAGTCAATGGTTGATAAACCCCTTGGGTTCTTACTCCTTATCTCGATGTAAATAAGAGCCATGACTGAGGGTTGCTTCTCCCTCGATCCATGATGTTTCCACCCATCAACCTTTGTTTACACCTTTGTTTCTCCAACTACCAATGGCTAATAGTCTAATAGGCAAGACTGCAACATACAAACAATTATCTTTTTCTCAAGCTCATTAATTTAAGTCTCATTACTAGTTCTCAAACATCGACCACTAGCTCAAGACTCTTCTTGGTTGATTGGATGCCCCAAGGCCTCGATGGCCCTAGAGGCTGAGGGTCACGTCACTTGCCAAATACTATCCACATCGACCAATCAAATCCTGCCATGTGTACTTCCATGTTTCACCCACCAATAATCTCCTTGGCATGCCACAAATGTTGAATCCACTTGCTGTGTGTCACCCTCATGTGCTACATGTCATCATTTGAGCCATGTCATCGTTCCTCTACCATGTATTTGTATAAATAAACCTATCATCATGGTTATGTCATTGTGTCACATGTCATCCTCTAGGTGGTGCCACATGACACTTGGAACCAGCCCACTTGTCCACTTGAAAACACCAAAATTGCGTGGCACATGTCACCATTCCATATGGCTACGTGCCTATTGCCACATCATCTTGTTAAATCACTTGCCATGTCATTACTAAGTAAACTACCACTTGGCTCCTTGAAAACCATGCTAATGCTTGTCACCTCCCACTCATTGCTACTATATGGAAACCAATTGGGTTGGGAAATCTGATAAGCACCTAGTCACTTTATCTAGCTTCTTCTAACTAGAGGGTTTGACAGGGAGCTATACCAACCACTACTTGCTACTCTATGTTAACCAACAGGAACCTTCAAAAACCATGTGAAGCGCTCCAAATTTTATTAATGGTTGTTATAACATATTTTTTCACTCATGTAGACCATATGCTGTTGTATGGCCTGGGCAGTTCCCTTTCCCTTGCAGAATTGACTTGATCTTTATTTTTTTTTTCAAAATCGATACGCGACTCTGCCCACTACAAAAGTGCATACATACACAGTTCCTATGAACTATATCCATGGAAAACATTTTAAAATTTGAAAATATAAATACAAATAAATAAATATATATAATTTTTTTTTGTTTTTTTTTTAGGTGGGGTTTTACCAAAATCCCACCTATAGGATCCCGTGGCCTAACTAAAATAACCAATTTGAGGTCGTATATATACACCCCTTGGGTAGGAATAATGGATATGATATGAGAGGTATCGATGCTATACCCAAATTCCCCTATATCAAGTCTGAATTTTTCTTGTGCCTCTTGCACTCCTAGTCTATACGAAACCCTTATTTCCCGACAAAGATGTTCAACTCTCCTATCTAGCATCTCCTTTGCATTTATTATATAGGAAGTCTATGTTGGCTCAGAAATGACAAACCCACAGGAAGGGTTTTTCAGTATGTTTGGCTTGGATCAGGGTGTAGCTTTCCTGTACTTGTTATTATTCATTAATAAAGAAAATCATGTATTGTTATTGAAATATGTTGTCATCTTATGAATGTTAACTTATCATGTTGCTTATGATGATCTAACATATCTATATGCATTTGCTTTGAATTCTATTATCTGTCTATGCTTATGTAATTGATTTGTAGGTCTACGCATTTTGGAGGAAGCAGAGGGTTTGAACCCTACAAGATCTACCTAAAATGTATGACCCCTGGGTACATATCCTATCCAGAATTTTGTGAATTTGAATGTTTTCCATGCTTGCATGAGTGTTCTTTATCATTTTCATATTTTTCTCTATTGGGGCTTCCAACCTAGGCTCTCGAGAATCTTTCCCACCAACAGAATTGGTGACTCCACTAGGGAATATTTTTGAAGTATTTCCTAAAAGGGCTGTTTTGATTGATCTGGGTCTTTGGTTTTTTACTTTTCTGTTTTTCCAGTCTTCTATAATATTGCATGAATTGATCTTATAGATTTGGGCATTTTCTTTTAATTTATCTTAGTTTACCTTCTATACATATTTTCTCTTATGAACAATCATGTACATATGTAGCTGCTTTTGTTGCACCCCGCGTATACGTAGGTTGCTTCAGTCACAATCACATATATCTATGAAAAATGACTTTTTTTCATTTCTTGAGTCTTCTGAAGGCCAAATCAAGTCTTTGTATTCTTTTGAAGTTTTACTGAAGTCTGAAATCTTGTGGTTATCAGTCCTTTATGATATCTTTCATTTGTGTGAAGAAAAGCTTGTGACAACCTAGGGCTTTCATTTGGTGAAGCCCGTTGTATGTGAAATTGGGTTCCAAGTCTTCTCTATGAAGTATCTAGTTGGTTCTATACTTTGGAACATATTCATATTTCTTTTAAAGCTCTAGAGTACCCAATTTTCTCCTTGTTTCCTTTTATGACCTAAAGGTTGATCTTGTTTGCTTTTATCTCTTTTGATCTTGAAAGGTTTTGAGGTTCTTTTGGACATCTTAGAATTCAATTTTTTGAGGTTTTTGTAATCTTCTGAATCACTTTCATCTTTTTTTACTGAATTCTTGGTGGTTTAATGCTCTTGTTTGTGCTACCTTTTTTAAATTTTTAAATTTGCAATTATGTCTTAGTAAATTTGAGTTTTCCTCACCTATTTGATGTATAGATACTTGAACTACTTATTTTTTCTAAATATTTGGGCTTCAAATTGATAAAAAAACTCATTTTCTTGATTTTTTTTCTTTTTGTTTTCTTGGTAATTTTAGGTTTTTTCAAACGTGCAAGTTTTTATGGTTAATTAAAACATTGTTTTCTTTGGGAAGTGCCAACAATTTTGAAATTTGCTTCTTCTTGCTTCTTTGATTTGCCATTATCTTGTTGGTCATGTTTTCTTATTCTTAGAGTTCTCTTTGAATATTTCATTTGCATACTAGTGTTCATTAGATTAGATGCATTTAAAACAAGCTTTTAGTCATTTTGTTAGATTTTGAATGTGTGGGTGTCTACTGAAAAAAGAAAAGAACAAGTTTTTTCTTTATTAGATTCTCGTAGAACCCTGTAGAAATATCTTTCATTGAAGAAAAAGAAGAGTTTCATTTGCATGTAGCCTAGGTTTCCTTATTGATTTATTTTTTTTTGTGTTAGAACATCATCGGTTTCACTTTTGTATCCCTTGTCCTAAATAACAGACACTAAAATGAACACATGATATAAAATGAACTAGACTTTTTTCTTTTGTCATAGGAACATCAACTAGTCTAGGGGATTTAGGGCCTTGGAATAGGTGTGTGGATAGTAAACTCTCCAAGGCCACTCAAACTCAAATTTAGAAGTTGGTTAAAGAGTGGAAAGCCAATGTTGTAAATGTTGTCCAAGAAATCTCTTATAACACAAGATTCAAGCACACGGACGTATGAAGATAATGAAAGAGAGATACCCCCCTCTCCTACTTATCCAACTACACGCCCACAACTGTTACCCCTAGCTTCTAACTATGAACGGGTAACCTTAGTTTCCTTTCCTAGGAACCACACATGTGATTACAGGGGGGAATGCTTGTGGTACCTGAGTCATATGTTATATCACTTTCATTGTACTTCTGAAGGGTGCCCTGTGAAGCGCGGGTACTTGCATTGACAAAAGGTATTTTCTGGAGGACAGTGTAATTGTTTCTCATACCTTGGTTGGTAAGAATTGGGCCCTCATCATCCCAACTTACCTTTGGAAGGCCCCTTTATTCACTTTCTTCTATTTTGGTGTTCAATCCTAATCACTTGGAGGGAAAATACTTGGAATTTGTTTGCTTGCTTGTATCTTTAGGATATTTTTAGTGAGTGTGCTGTGCTCCTACCCTTCCTTATGTGATTTTAGTCTTTCATTTTCTTTCAATCATAGACGGTGGCCGAGTCGTTAACTAGCCGATCTAGAAGGATTTATGGGATTTCACCCACGAGTGCTGAGCCTTCACCTAGAGTTCAACCTGACACAACAGAGATAAATCCTCCATTGAGGGTTTCTATTTCTGGGGAAGAACCTAGTCTTTCTCATAATTTAGATGAAAACATCTCGGTTCTTTCTAGGGTACTATTTTAACTCGAGAACCAAATAAAAGTAGAAGTCGGTCCAAATTCTTCTGGGACTCCTTTAATCCTCTTCCTTCACATCTTCCTTATGTTGTATCATATGTGGGTACCCCGAGTCATAGGCTAGGTAGTCCCATTCATTCTCCTTCTTTCTTCATGGCCAATGTTAGTAGCACTAGTTTGATTATTGATTCTACTAGTATGAAGACAATTATTATGACAATAGGAGGATGTGTTTTTTCTATTCCTTTTATTTGATTCTGCATTATAACTGCTAGCTCTACCTATGCTCTTGGCTCCTGTGGGGGTGTCCAACCTTCTGCTTCTTTTACTAGTTGTTTTTCTTATGGGATGTCATCTTTTGGAATTCCTTCAATTCCTTCATTTATACCTTCCACCACTCTATCATCTATACCTCTTGTAGTTAGTAGTTCAACCTCATTACAGGGCTTTTGTAGGTTTTAACCTCGTACAGAAATTACCTGCATACGAATTCTAGATCACTGGAAAAATAAAAATGTGAGAGAACAACACATAAAACACGTATACAAAGAGGTTTCCCACTGGATCCCAAAACTAGGACTACCAGCTTGATTTTTCATTATGTTCCTTTCAATGTTACAATAGATATTTATACATGCCGAAGCATCCAATACCATGGACCGAAAACCATCGCGTCAAAAAAACATGTGCGAAAATCATGCACAAAACCATAGGTGGGTCCGCCCAACCTAACATAGGGTCCAAAACCAAAATTTTCCAGGGCGCTGCCCCTGACCCCATAAAGTGGGGTTACGGGTACCCCTCAAACCCCCTGTTAACTATGTGGAAAGAATATAACACAACCCAACAATCTCCCACTTGTTGTTTTCTTTCCATGGGGGCCACATGAGAGCTTAGCCATTTTTTCAGCCCTGAAACACCCATTGTTTCTCTACACCAAGAGAACTTCTCAGAGCTAACATATTTTGTCAATGCATCTGCAGTATTCTTCAAAGTGTCCACCTTTACCAGCAACACCTTTTTGTCTTCTATCATATCCCTCACAAAGTGATACTGAACATCAATGTGCTTTGTCTTTGATGATAAGTAGGGTTCTTTGCCAAGAAAATTGCACTTTGGCTGACACAGTCTATCCTTATAGCTCCCTGTACTAACCTAATACTTGAAGACAATCTCTGCAACCAAACTGCTTCCTTGCTTGCATGAGTGGCTGCCATGTATTCTGCCTCTGTAGTTGATAGTGCCACTACAGATTGTTTCTTACTCATCCAACTGACTGCAC
>APFE030960125.1:27420-55857 GCA_000404065.3 Pinus taeda
TTCTTGTCCTAACCCGGCGCCACTGAGCATGCTTCTTGCCCTTTCCATCAACGTCTTGTTCATTCTTTTTGCGACTCCATTTTGCTGAGGTGTATATGGAGTAGTCTTCTGCCGTGCTATACCACACTCCTTACAAAATTCTTCAAATTCCTTGCTTCAGAATTCTCCACCATTATCTGTCCTCAGCACCTTTATCTTCTTCTCTGTCTGATTTTCCACCAGAGCCTTAAATTCTTTAAACCTGTCAAAGACTTCAGATTCTTCTTAAGGAAATATATCCATGTATTCCTTGAGAAGTCATCTATAAATGATACATAGTACACAGACTTACCCAGTGATGGAACCTTCACAGGTCCAACACATCACTGTGCACAAGCTCTAATATATGTTTTGCCCTCTTACCACCAGAGGGGAAACTCACCCGATTCTACTTCCCGTATACACAATTTTCACAGAAATCAAAATCCAAGAGCTATTACTCATACCTTCTACCATACCTTTACCATGAAGTATTCGAAGGCCCTTCTCTCCAATATGTCCAAGCCTTTGATGCCACAACATGGTCTTCTCTCCAAAGGCCACTAGATTTTCTGCTCCATTTTCAGGAACCATAGAACTATTGCACCCGTCAACAACATTGCTGTCTTTACAGCTTGTACAGAGTTCCAATCCAAACTCCTCGCATCAATACCAGTGCTCTTCAAACCATCTTGCAGGTATCCTTCTCGAACACTGTCTTTACACCTGCATCATCCAACTTGCTTACAGAAATAATATTTCTGGCCAATGCAGGAATATGTAGAACACCCGGAAGGGTTCTAACCCTTCCACCTTGCAACTTCAACTTTACTTTTCCATGACCAATGATTCTAGCCTTCCTATCATCTCCTAAGAAGACATCACCACCATCATATTTCTCATACTCGCAGAACCACTCTCTATGGGGAGTGAAGTGAAAGGATGCACCTGAGTCAATCAACCATGCCTCATGATCTACATGTGTACGTGAAGAAGCCAAGTACACATCCCCACCTTCATCTGAGGTGGTTTACTCCTCTGCAGAAGGAGCATCATCAGATCCCTTTCCTTTATCAGAATCTTTAGATTTACAATCCCTTTTGAAGTGCCCTTCCTTACCGCATTTCCAACACACCACCTTTATAGGTTTTCCTGGAGATTTAGATCTCCCTATAGATTTAGATCTCCCACTTGATGACTTATTTTTGTTTCTGTTCTGGAAGTGTCCTCATACAGACAAGGCATCACCATTCTGTTTGTCCATATTTTTCCATCTCATCTCCTCCGTCAGCAAGGCTGAGACTATTTCATCAAACTGCAAAGTAGTTGCGTTGCTAACTATTGCAATAACTAGACTATCCGACGAATTTGGTAGAGAACACAACAAACTGATGCACTTATCTTCATCTGAAATTTTAATATCAACAGATGATAATTGACTTACCACAATATTAAACGCATTCAAATGCTCTGTCACCGAGTCTCCATATTTCATCCTCAGGTTATACAGCTTTTTCAGCAGGAATAGTTTATTCACCAGAGACTTAGATTGGTACAAAGTCCCTAACTTGTCCCACATAGCCTTCACCGTAGCTTCCCCTGATAAATTCAGCAATACTGAATCTGAGACACACAATCGTATTGTGCTCTTTGCCTTCCGATCCAACTTCTTCCATTCTTCATCGGTCACTCCCGTTGGTTTAGTACCCAGATCTACCACGATCCACTAATCTTTATCCACCAACAGATCCTCCATCTTGAGTTTCCACAACTCAAAACTCTGACCATTGGACTTCTCAATCTCTATCTTTCCGCTGCTCGCCATCTTCTTTTACCACCAAAATCGATCTCGCAGATCTCCCACTGAACAGGGTCTACCACAGGCCCGAGCGAAACCCCTCAGCAACAAAGGCATCCCCTTGAAGCCAAACAGCTCCGATACCAAATGTAGGTTTTAACCCCATACAAAAATTACCTACATACGAATTCTAAATCACAAGAAAAATAAAAATGCGAGAGCATAACACATATACACAGAGATTTCCCACTGGATCTCAAAACCGAGACTACCAGCTTGATTTTTCATTATGTTCCTTTCAATGTTACAATACATATTTATACATGCCGAAGCATCCAATACCATGGACCGAAAAAACCATCACGTCCAATACCATGGACCAAAAAACCATCGATCCAATACCATGGACCGAAAACCATCGCGTCCAAAAAACATGTACAAAAATCATGCACAAAACCATAGGTGGGTCTGCCCAACCTAACATAGGGTCCAAAACCAAAATTTTCCGAGGCGCTGCCCTGCACCCCATAAAGTGGGGTTACGGGTACCCCTCAAACCCCCTGTTAACTATGTGGAAAAAATATAACACAACCCAACACTAAGAGATGATTTAAGGCCCATATAATTACCCAATAATGAGGCTCATCAATAGGATACATAAGGGATTGTTTAATGTCAACATATAAGACAATTTTTTTTTTTTACTTTAAAAATAAAAATAACATATTTTCTTATAATACCCTGATGAGGGTGAGGCCTAAGGCATATAGTGATGTGAAATATCATACCCACCATCCTAACAATGAAGATGAATGAATTCCATTAAGGATGGGGGGTGTTATGGGCACCCCCGTGCATGCAATTTCATGCAAGCTGAATTTATCATGGCACCTTGTATTTGTGAAGAGGGTAATTTGGAGAGGAAACAACAATATAGGTGGCTTTGTTGCCCAACAATTTTTTTGCTCTCTGTTGGAGTGAGAGGATCCTGGCCTAATTCTGGAGAAGTGAATATCTCAAATGAAAAAGCAGATGTTTTTTGACATGGGAAACTTGGTAGCTTTCCAAAATGGATTGAGAGTATGTATTTTTTGAACCACTAACTAGTTTTTTCGCAGATGAGATACAATGTTTGCCAAGGATTCAAGAGGCTTTGCAAGAAGAAAAAGGCAGGGAATTTCTAGAATCAAACTAGTGGACAAAGAAGGAAGGTCATCGACTTTATATCATCCATGTCATTAGATAGTATAAAACCTACCTCGCACGCAACGTTTGGTGCCATGCACCATCCAAGTAATTTTTAAACCTCTTAGGCCTCTTTATACTAAAATTTCTTTTCCATACAATGACAAGATTTTTAGTTTGATTATTTTTCCTAGCTATGATAGTGGTATCCAGTGGGTGATTTGGGTCAACTCAAATTCTCAGGTTGTTAGTGGGTACTCTGTGATTGGTCTTGTGCTATGTGGAAAATTCTTGGTAGCGAGGGTTGGTTACTACTTGCTTCCATACTATGTGGTTTGGAGCTGGTCATGTACTATTGACTCTAATTGGGTTAGTTTTATTAGACGCTCTGTGTCCCAATCCTGACTGGGTGTTGAACACCAATGCATCTCTTGTCGTGTACTTCTCTTTGGTCACTACTAGATGGTCTTGTGCTTGTTTTCCCTCATATAGAGATAAAAAATGAGGATAATTAGAGGAGGGGGTGGTCGAGGGGCCCAAGGATGTAGTTGTGGCCACCTTCAAGTCCAAGAGGTTTCTGAAGCCTTTTATTCGAATGTCCCTATCATATTCACAGTGAAATTCATAACCTAGAAAATATGTTAGCTTGAGATAAACACTATTTCTTTGACTCTGAATTACTGGAGGAATTTGGTCAGATGATTTCAGATCCTGCACATACCAGAGGCTAGAAAAAATAGTATCTCTAAGCCCTGTTTCTATTATTGGAAGGGAAACTATGATTAGAATAATTCTTACTGAAAATAGGCAGACTAGTATAGTATCTTTGAAAACATTGAGGACACAAGGAGCTAAGTGCCAAAAACTTTGAGATAAAGGCTAAAGAAAAAAAAAATTGGACATCCTCTTATCTACTCAGTTTGAAAAGTGTTCACCATTACAAATACCTATATACCATATACATTGCAAGAGTTAGTCAAGTTGATGGTTATAACGCCTGGTGATGAGGAAGGGTTTTGAAGAAGAATACAGTCACAACTAATGTAAAGGAGCTAAAATGGTGCTCACAACATATTTAAATATGAATTATCTGTTAAATATCTAGTGTATTTGTAGGCCAAAGGAGAACGTGGTGATTAGAGTTCATGTGAAAGAATAAATGGAATAAAAGAGAATGAGTAGCACATGTAGAAATGGAGTATGGGAATTTGGAGGAAGGTCCCTAAAAGTGAAATACATTGATGTGTAGGACATTAACAAAAGTTCCAAAGAGATTTGATATACATAAGATGAAGTGTCCTAATGATGAGATATATGCACTGCTAAAGTGGTAAAAAATGTGCAAAGGATTGAGATTTTTTTGCTAATCAGCGTGCACACACATAAATTGATAAGTGTAGCACAACATTAGTTGTGTGTGAGAAAAGTTCTTGAGATTAGAAAGACAAGAAAGATAAATGAGAATAACACATAATGTGTGAGTGAATTAGTGGAGATAAGATTTGGGCTAGAGAAGAAGAGATACAAACCAAAGATAGAGTTTGAAGCCACCTGCAAAGAAGTTTGACTGCTTAAATTAGGTTAAAGGATTAATGTATGGAGTCTTTGCAGAAGTGATTAAGTCAATATATGTATTGTTAAAATAAATTTGAAGAGCCAATAAAGAAATGGTTTCCAAAGTATATTTTAGAGGGGCTAGAAGAGATTTGGTGAAATTTTAAATTGGATTAGAGATAAAGAATTATGAATGAGGAAGAATTAAAGAAGGGTCCTATGGATACAACCTAAAAATGTTATGCAACAAATATGTGAAAGGAAAAGTTGATTGGATCAATAGATTCAAAGGAGATTGGTGTCGCCTACAAGTTAGTGCTTTCAAACTCAGGGGGATTGGTGTCTCCTACAAGTTGGTTCCTACACACTAGTGTGGATTGGTGTCTCTTGTAGGTTGTTGCCTATAAAGAGAGGGGGATAAGTGTCTCCTATAAGTTGGTGCCTACAAATACTGATGTAATTAGAGTTGGTGCTTTCAAATACATTTAATCAAAGAAATTTTATGGTTTTATCCCATATGGGTTTCCATGTATATCCTATGTTCAATATTTGTTCATATTGATTGACGAATAATTTCATTTAATCATTTGTTAAATTGATAAAAGGTATATTATATTTATTTATGCCCCATATCAGTATAATCTTAAATCCAATAGCAAGTTGGTAAAATTTTGTTCCTTTAGTTTTATTCTTAGTTGGTTAATTGTCTTTGTTGGTTTTGTTGTTAACTAGTAAGCTGGGTTAAGGTCTTGCTTGATTCTTCCCCTCATGATCTCTTTCATTCTCTATGCCACCTGTAACTTTGGTATCAACAATCTTAAATTGTGGCCTCCAACTAATTCCCTTCATTCTTTCGATCTTCTTCCTTGTCCTTATTTCATCATGCCACTATTTAATCATTTAGCTAGTAATAGAGGCCATCTTAGGCACTGAGCATTCCCCTTATTGTAAACTCCAATTTACTGTTAAATGCCTTGATGTAACAAATGTAGCTAGCACCCATTTGGAAATTCATAGGGAAATTTGTCATGATGAAGATGACGTTAGCGTTGAAATAAGGTTCATCTCTATTGCCAAAATTTAATAGAAAATAGGTAGTTCGAATCCAGAAACGAGAAATAATCATACATTATAGACTAGGTATATATAGACAATGGACCTATATTTGAAATTTAGAAGCTTAAGAGTAAAGTATAGGAAATAATCCTAAGTATTGGTGAAATCTAGAAGCATATTCAGAAACTCGATGACAAGGTTTTGATTATAGCAAAAAACGTTTCTAATTTTAAATTCTCCTAGTTAGAGGAAAAAGTTAAAGCACTTGCCACCATACAAGAAAATTTTCCTACAAATTAAATGGTTATTTTTTTTTCCTTCGTTTTATTACCAAATGAAAAATACTACCAATCATAGGCTAAATAAGGCATTCTCTTATGTCAACATATAAGACTATAATGTCTTTTACTTTAAAAGTAAAAATAACATATGATCCTATAATCCCCTTATGGGGATGAGGCCTAAGGCATATGGTGGTGTGAAATATCATACCCACCATCCTGACGACGAAGATGAATGAATGCCATTAAGGATGGGCGGTTGTGTGGCCACCCCTGAGCATGAAATTACACGCAAGCTAAATTTATGATGTCACCTTGTATTTGTGAAGAGGGTAATTTGGAGAGGAAACAACAATAAAGGTGGCTTTGTTGCCCAACAATGTTTCTACTATCCATTGGAGTGAGAGGAGTTTGGCTTAATTATGGGGAAGTTAGTATCTCAAACGGAAAAGTAGGTGCTTTTTGACATGGGAACCATGGTAGCTTTCGAGAATAGATTGAGAGTATATATTTTTTGAACCACTAACTAGTTTTTTTTTCAAGATGAGATACAATTTTTGCCAAGGATTCAAGAGGCTTTGCAAGAAGAGAAAGGGGGGGAATCTCTAGAATTGAACTAGTGGATAAGGAAGGAAGGCCATCAAATGTATATCATCCATGTCATTGGATAGTATAAATCCTACCTTGTATGCAACATTTCGTGCCATGCACCATCCTAGTAATTTTTAAACCTCTTATGCCTCTTTATACTATAATTTATTTTCCATACAATGACAAGCTTTTTAGTCTGATTGTGTTTCCTAGCTGCAATAATGGTATTCAGTGGGAGATTTAGCTCAATTAAAATTCTTGGGTCGTTAGTGGGTACTCTGTGATTGGTCTTGTGTTATGGGTAAAAGTCTTGGTAGCAGGACTTGGTTACTGCTTTTAGATATTTACTGTAGATTCAACAACTTATGTGATATGCTAAAACACAAGACAAGAATATAATCTACTCTTCAACGGAAACTAAAATTGATCAATTTAAACAATAAGCAGAAAGGAAATAATTTCAATCGTACATAACAAAATATGTCTATGGGGAAAGAAACTTCTAAAAACCCTGAATATCTATATTGCATTAACCAGAAGATATGATAAGAAAATACAATACTTGTTCAACCTCGAACAATTCTTGCACTAGTACAATCTAACTCTCTACCTCACAAGCCAGCTTCAGCCAACACTTAGCCAATTTTATTTCTTGCCAAGCCCCTACTTTCTTTCACAATCCATATAGGAATTAACCCATATTTAATTGGGAAATACACTCTCCATAACTATGCTATCCAAACATAGCTCCTCAATTGATTGCATGCACCATTTGTGTGACTCAAAAAATTATACAACTGATAGTACACTATCCCTAAACTCTAATGTTAACTAGGTCTTTCTTTAAATTGACCTTCATGAGTTATTTATGAGTGAATATTTAGTTAACTGGTGTGGTACTAGTGATGCACTAGTGCACTACTCTACTACTAGACCTCTACTAGTTCCTCCAACAGTTAGGACTAGTTTAACTGATGATCACTCAGTTAGACTGAGTTATCTAATTACAACTCAAAATAACTCAACCTAGGCCTCTAAAATTTAGTGATCACTCTACATGACTCTAGATAGACTTCCAACTCAAATTTCCTAAGCCAATTAAGTCATTTAATTTAATTAACTATTACAAGTTTCTATGAGAATAAATTTTGATTTAATTCACAATTTAAGTCAAGGAAAAATTAAACTAGAATTTCTTATTACTTTTGTTACCACTCACTCTCAACAAGAAATGGATTATCAACTACCCTGATCCTGCCTTTTTGAAACTTGAATTTTCATCTTGACAATGCATTTGTAAAATAGTTTGCATCCCACTCCTTTGTGGGAATGTGCTCCAACAACATAATCCTCCTTTACTGATCTGAAATTGATCAATGGATGATCAAGGATCCATAAATGATCTAGGAGGGTATTTGAAATTCTCAGAATTTCACAGTCTCATATACTCGTAAAACTAGCACCAAGTCAAAGACCTCGTCATGCTGATTCCGGTGGTATATTTAGTTACGAAAATGGCCTCCGTATGAAGGAGAAAATGAGTTATGAAGTTATTGTAAAACAGGCAAAAAAAAATTGGGCCTTTGCAGGCCAAGTGGAAATCTCACATCATGACACATGGCAGGTCAAAGTCCACACAGAGGCAGTCAAAGTGAATGCAATTAAAGGTTGAATTGGCATGGGTCAGAGTCGAACCCCCGACCTCTATTGTCTTATTAAAAAACTTTACCATTGCACCCTCACAATGCTTTGTAATGCTATGATGCATGATGAAAATGTTATTTTAAACTTTGTTGTAATATGGATTACGAGGTGAGTTGATGGTTCTGCCAACTCAGAGGTTAAATATATATCGATGAAGCCAAAGTTGGAATGGAGTAGTTAAAACATATAAAAATTGTATATAGATATATCTGCTAGAGTCGTTAGTCACTAGCCTTACCAGGCCACCAGAGCCACGGGGCTGGTGTTCACATGTGACCACAACAAAGCTGTTACCAACAACCCTACCATGAGGTATCACCACAAGAGTTAATCGTTAAAATATACTTAGATATGTGACTAGACCCATCATGGCTGGGGATTAGGTGTCACGAGTCGAGTAATTACTCGACCTATGGGTTGAATTAAGAATGTTTTGTTTAAACTATAACATGGAGTCGCCATTCTATTGAACCAAATGTAAATATACCATATTGTAATAACAATGCAATTCCTATGTTTTCCACTATGACCCAGGAGGCCTGCGGGTTTGACCCTGGGACCTCCTAATGGCCTTATAAAAACTTAGCCAATTCTCCTTAGAGGGGAGGTTGTATTTTCATGCAACAGATAAGTATTTTTGCAGGTATAGGCAACAAGACTTAAACTTTGAGGGCACTTTTTGGGAGATCCGGGAAGCCTTTTTTAGAACCGAGAGTTGCTACCTGTTCTTGGATAGAGCATACTATATAAAGGTTATTCAGGATTGTATCTAAGGTAATGTTATTTTATGTATTTATGGTTTTGAATATTTAATAGAAATTCCTCCACACTGAACACCAAGGCTCGAAGATGTAGGATTGAAGATAACCAAACTTCGTTATCAATCTTTTGTTGTTATTGTGTTAATATGATTGTTGTTATATTCTTTGAATTATTGCAATTTCCCCTTTCAAGTTCTTAATCTCAATTTCAAATTTTAATGCAACTTAAATGGTGTTTTAAAAACTCATGCATTAATACTTTTTTAAAGGATAATAAATCACATTTCAATAAAATATTAGATTTGGGATCATTTGGTATTAGAGCTTGTAGGGCAATGTAATGGTATGTTAAATCCCTTGTCATTTTAATTTTTCAACCTGAGGGTTTCATAAACATAGAAGCAAACCAAAATATATGGGACCTCAAATGATACTATTTTAGAAATTTTGTTTAGGATGGAAAGAGAGAAAGGAAATACATATTACAAATATAACTAAAGAAAACTGCAGAAGAAATCTCATGCAAGAAAACTAAATTAAATTCTAAAGCTGGAATGAATGAATTAATGGCACGGCCTTTCTAAACTATTCAAAATCAAACTAATCTATGAACAACTATAAGAAGCAAACTATGATAATCTAGAAAGAAGTAAATAGCAACTAGTGATTTAGTTGTCAAGCAAGCAAACTAATATAGCTAGTAAGCAAGAAGTTTAATGATAATCAAACCGAATGTAAGAAAGTAAATCAAACTTGCAGAAAGAAAATCACACTTATAGAAATAAAAACACACTTGCATGAAAGGACATAACAAAAATCAAACTATGTTACTGTTATATGCAAATTGTGGTTGATGGGGATCATTCCATTCGTCAATGAGCACACAAGAATATCTATCACATCTTAAGAATCAAACAACACTCATAGCTCATGATTTGGAGAAAATGATATTATTCATGCTGAATGAAAAATCATAAATCTGATGCTAATGAATAAATGACAACTATTAGCTTCCTTTGAAGGATGCTCCTCCTATTTATACATAAATTAGGGATCTCTAATCAATAAATATAGATCACTTAAATAACTACTAGATCCATACTTGTATCACTTATCCCTAAGTACTAGTTACAAATCCCATGACTCATAAAGATCTCCATGATATTTCTCCTTGGAATATGATCCACCTCTTGAGCTCAAATTCAAATTTGATATTGGGAGGCCACATAAGGGTGCCTTGGAAGCTTCCAAATGATCTACACATGTCACAAAACTCATAACACACACACAAACACACACACACACACACACACACACACACACACAAATATATATGAAACCATGTTAATTTCCTAGTTTTTAATCATGAATTCACTTTAAATACATAAAATAAATAACTTTGGAAAACAAGGATCCTAACCCATATAATCATAAATATGGTTACTTGATGTAGGGTTTTAAGCTAGATAGTTATGAAATGAGGGCCAAATGGTTTATGAAAGGATGTAAATATGGATGAATATGGAAGACAATTTTGAGACTCAACATAACCCCCAACTGAAGTTGTTGCATGTCCTCATGCAACTATTGCATTGATTCATTTATCCATAAGTTGATTTTTGTTTTTTGTTTTGTTTTGAAATGCTTTGCTTCTTTATGAGATTTTGCTTGTATGGATACTCTGCAAGCTTTGGAAGTTCTGCTCTGACTATTTAACATGCAATATAGATCTGATTCTTAAAGTTGTCCTGACAATTAATCACACTGGTTGGTTCGAAACGCGTCGACAAATATACTATCATGTGATTTAAGTTGAAGAATTCTCTTAATCTTGACATGGATCACAGAAGCCTCAATTCAACTATCATTTTTTTCTTTTTCAAAGTGTAATACATTTGATTGCAACATATATTTTTGATGGTTGGTTCTTGTGTGACAATCAAAATTTTGAGCATTGGTACTTATGTAACAATGTTTTTTTATTTTTTTGCTACATCAAAGTTCATGAAAACATTGAGAATTTTCTTTTCAAGTCCTATAATAACTGTCAATGAATTGATAATTTGCAAAACATATAATCTTTTAAAATCATACTACAACAATAGTTGATTGCAAAGAATATGAAAGTTGGAATGAAATGAAAATGGATGATGGTGTATGAAATGTGAATATTAATTGATGTCCCTTCCCCTTAATGAAATGTGTTTTTCAGTTTATGATAATATGAGAAAGGGAGTGTAAATGAGGAATTTTCCAAAATTATAATTTTAGCATTTTAAGGAACTGCATGACTAAAAATTAGAAAACCACATAACTTCACTTACCCTCAATGTACAAGAGTTGTGGACGCTGATGCTGTCAAATCATGGAGTATGTAAACAAAGGAATTTCGATCTGCTTCTATGTTCTCTTTGTTGATGACAAGGTTTGAACCTTTATTGTTGTTATGACAAATTGATCTGTTGCAAACTGCTGAAATGATGTAGTCTGCAATCATTACAAAATCGATAGTACAATTCTAGTTATGTGAATAAATATGTCGATGTTGAACTATAAGAGAATTCATTGGATTACCAGCCATTGATGAATGTCATTAACCAATGCGAGGCAACTCCCCATTAATGTCAATGAGTGCCAAGGTACCTAAGTACATCTTGTGAAGGGCGAATAGATGAGATGATGTTGAGCCACTTGCAAGATCCAACATCAAGGGACATTGGTGTATTCCCATGATTTTTGGCGAGAGAGCCTATCATTAAGGCATACAAGCCTCAAGGTACTACTAAGGACACTAGCCTTGAACCTAGATAATTTTCTGATGTTGATAGGCTAAGAATTCTTAGAGGGGAGGCCTTAAGGAATCCTCCATCACCTAATGTGAGCATAAAACAATAATTTTGAAGGACTATGGATGAAAAAATTTGCAGTGGTTCAAGGTTTATTTGACAAAGAAAAAAGGAAAATGGAATGAATTAGCTTTGTAGGGGAGATGAATGGTTTTATTGCTAGGTTACAAGTTAGTGAAAGAGAGGCAAGAAAGTATAATGACTATAAAGGAAAATGAATAATGGATCAAGGTTTTATTTGAAAACATGAAAAGGAAAATGGAATGAAAATTTTATTGATTGAAGAAGTAGGAATGCAATGAAGATTTTATTTACTAAAACAAGAGGAATGCAATGGTGAGACTGACATCTAAAATCTATCAAGTGATGAATTTGATATGACATCATGTGCTCATGCATTGATCTCTTATCTTTGTTGCTGCTTTGATCATTTTCTTTTGAAAGAAATGTGTTCCTTGAGAGACATTGTTTGTTTGTGTCCATCTGTTTATCTTCCTGGAACCTTCAAAAACTTGGTACTATTTCTGAAATGAAATGTAAGATTATCAAAAGAGATAGGTGATAAATCTATATATTAATGACATTTACACAAAAAATTGAGAATCAACACTAATAAAATAATTCACGAAATAAAACCAAATGAATTTTTACCTATGTCGAAACTAGTGCCACAAGTTACCTGTTGTGCCTTGTCAGCAATTTATTAATTCTTTTTCTATTTCAAACTCTGATTATAACTTTCTCATTATGTAGATTTTGTCCAGATATTTCCAACGATGCTTTAATTGTCAAAATCTAATGTCGTATGAGAAAGTTAGGATGATTTTAAATTTGGGTGAAACAATTAAGATTGTCATGATGTTTCTAGTTGCATGATTGCACCCTTCTTGCATCTAAAAATCTTGTCAATCTTCTTCAGTTGAGTCATGACATAAAATGTTCCTGTTTGTGATGCCATTAGATTCTTGTACTTTAAGACTCAAAGAAACACGATCATATAAAAATAATTTATGAAACGAAAATGCATGTCTACACGATTCAATCTTCCATCTACAAGATTCTCTTCAAGGCATTTTGCAAAACAATAATCCTGTAGATGAAGCACCCTTATCATTCTTCTTCTTGATCCATTTTTAGTGTTGAAAAATGCACTGGTAGATGGAGGGAGACTATGTAATAGGGATGTGATAGTGGGTGACATGGAAAATGGATGATGTGACATGTTGACTATTTGACTGATGATGTGGCAATGGATGTGCAATATTGGCCAATGCTGTGATGCCATGTGGTGGCAAAATTGTGTTGGCATTATGACAAGATTGGTTCTATGGCACAGGTGTTGTCCTTGATGGTAACTCACTCAAATAGCATATCACAAGTTCAGGCACTCAAAGAATGTAGAAAATAAGATATCTGCAGGTTCTTGTTCAAAAAGATGCAGTCCTCGGCTGGTTCCGCAGGTGCACCATTGAAAAGATGTGGACATGTTCGCAAGTGTTCCGAACAAAAGTTGCGAACCTAAAATGCACAGACTTTCATGCAGAGAAAAATGCGCGCACGTGGGAAATCTTGTGGTTGGTCCATGGTATTCAGTTTGACGTTTTTGATCCTATGGTTTTGGTCCATGGTTTTGCATCTAAAGTATTGAACCTAGGTTTTGGGTCCCTAGTATTGGATTCCTATGGTTTTGAACCATGGTTTGAGTAAGGCCTAGTCTATAAAAGGGAAAGGAGATCATTTGGCTGGACAACAAGTGTGTTGAATATCTTAAGAAGAACAAGATCTGAAATACTAACGATTGGTTCGTGAGTTATAGATGGACCTGAATCAAGAAGAAACCTGAGCATTACAAGACAGATCTATTGAAGGGTCGAGATCTCCTTGGTGCATGATCAGATCTATAAATCTGATAGCTTGAGGGTATAAGCGAAGACTGATAAATTTTCTATACCCGGAGGTGCGCAGTCCAGACACAGGTGCAGGTGCGGAGGTGCGCAGTCCAGACATGGGTGCAGGTGCGGAGGTGCGTGGTCCAGACACGGGTGCAGGTGCGGAGGTGCACGGTTCAGACACAGCACAGGTGTGGAGGTCCACAGGACTCAACTCAGCGGAAGTGCGGATATCCGCAAGTTTCTATTAGTGAAGTTGCAGACTTTTCTTGAAATATATTATAACTGCTTTTGTCTATTGCTGTAGAGTTCTGGGTTTAGAATTGGTGTCTAGTACTGGTATTGTTTTCTGGTTACAACATTCTGAGAAGTTATTGGTTGATTCAGTAGTTGTTTGTGGAAAAGAGATTGGTTGATGCACATATACTTGATGATTATTTGATGTTCATAGATCTAGTCTGAAAATTTATGAAACGTGGTCCCTAGAAGAAAAGAGAAGGTTGAAGCCTTCAGTAGGTTAGCACCTACGTACTAGTACCTCAGCTAGTACAAGATCTAAGGTGGTTGGAGCTCCCTTCCAGGAGAATCTGGAGAACGAGAGAAGGTTGTAGCCTTTTGCAGCTTGAAGCCTACGTGCTGGTATAAGACTGCACTAGTACAGAGTCATTGGAAAAAGAAGTTTCTAATTGAAAGAAGATAGAGACATATTGCAGCAGGTGGTTTTCACCCACATTGGGTTTCCACCTTATATCTTGTGTTCTTTGGTGTGACTTTCTACTCTATTTTTGCTGTTCCTGTTTATTGTTATATGGTTCTAACACACAGATTATTGAACAACATCTGAAGAATAAATTAAATTATAAGTCTAAAAGTTTCATTAGTCAGATCTGCAAATGGTTGTATAAATTGAAAGGAATTTTATAATACTGATTCACCCCCCCTCTCAGTATTATTTCCAACAATTGGTATTAGAGAAGGTCCTTTAGGAAAAGCTTGATCGCTTGAAGGAAGATCTATCATCATGAGCTACTACGAAAAGGAAGCATCTATCAGGCCACCTATTTTTTATGGGAGCAACTTCGTCTATTGGAAGGTAAGAATCACTACCTATCTTCAATCTCTTGTTACATAAATTTGGGATATTGTGGAAATAGGATACACATTTCCATCAGCAACTCCTACATATGGAGCTGGTAAGAAGCAGTATGAAACAAATGCAAAAGTTGTCAATACACTATTAGGAAGTCTATCTCAATCAGAATTCGTCAAGGTTATGCAATTAAAAAGCACAAAAGAGATATGGGGCAAGATCGTTCTAAGCTATGAAGGAGATGAACAGGTACAATGAGAAAAATTACAAACTCTTAGAATTCAATATGAAAGTCTCAGAATGCATAATGATGAAAGTGTGGCTAGGTATTTCCTATATATAGATGAGATCGTAAATTGTATGAAAAATTTGGGTGAAGAAATAAAAGAAGTTGTTCTGGTTGAAAAGGTTCTAAGATCTTTGTCTCCCAAGTTTGACTCAAAAGTTTCTGCCATAGAAGAAAAACAGAACCTACAGAACCTTACCATGTCACAGCTGCATGAAATTCTAACTGCTTACGAAATGAGAAAAGGAGGACCATCAAACAGGAGGGAATCTGCATTCAAGGCTTCAGGAAAAGGAGATTACTATGAGTCAGGACATATGTCAGAAGAAGAGGAAGAATCAAATTTTGTTAAGAACCTTCAACGGGGAACTGGAAGATTCAGAGGTAAGCTGCCTTTCAAATGCTTTGCTTGTGGAAAAGTCAGTCATTATGCTGCAAAATGTCCTCATAAAGATAAACTAGACAAAGGTAAGGAACCTGTTAGATGGAACAAAAAACATAATGTAAGTAAGAAGAGCTATTACACGCATGAAGACAATGATGGATTGTCAAATAGTGATGAAGATGAACAAGGTAATGATAATAGACTTTTGATGGCTTTTGAAGATGATGATTTCTTGGATGCTACAAATGAAGAAGGTCTTTATGAAGAAATTTCTAAACTTAAAGTGTGCTTAGAGGAAAATAATATGATTATAGATACTCTAACATTCCAACTTGCTGAAAAAGATAAACACAATGAAGAGTTAGAATGTGAAATTGTGGGACTTAGAAAAGAAATTGAGAAAACAAAAGCCCTCAATCTCAAATTTGCTAAAGGATATGAAAATTTAGATGAGATTATCAAAGTGTAGCGTTCTCCTCTAATCAAGACAGGTCTCGGATATTCCGAAGAAGCATCTCAAGCTCAAAAGCAAGCGCAGAAGCCATCCACCTCCAAAAGTTATCTTGATGCAGCAAGGAGAAGTGAACAAGTTGACAATCGACAACAAAAGCATAATGCAAATTACCAAGTCAATCGGGGGCAATCTACTTCAAGGATGAGCATAAGCTTCAATCGACCACAGGTAAATCATTCTAGCTCAAGAATGGATGTCAATGGAAACTACAGTCATATGGTTGGTAGATTTGATAATCACAGGAATTTCTTCAATGGCCAATGTTTCTCTTGTCATAACTTTGGTCATAAATCTGCTCAATGTGTTGCCTATAAGACCATTATGACTAGGGAAGCTAAAAAAAAAAGAAGTAGGATAGGAATCATGAAAAGAACCTACAATAACTTCTCTGCTCTTGAAAAATGAAATAGAATGTTCTATTTGTAACAATTTCGGTCATGAAGTCTCTGAATGCGGAAGCAGGTTTCAGCAAACAACTCAGAAGGAGCCAGCTTCATTGAGTTCCAAAACATGGAAAAAGAAAGAACCACAACCAGAAAGATGTGGGATAGCCTTATATGCGGAAGGACAGGAAAATCAATGGTACATTGACAGTGGATGCTCAAAACATATGACTGGTGATAAAGAAAAACTTTAGTTATATACTGCCTTAGAAAGGGAAAAGAAGGTCTCATTTGGAAATGAAACTCCTGCATTCATAAAAGGTAAAGGTTCTGCTTATTTGAAAAAGAAGGTAAACGCTGGAAATGTTATGTATGTTGATGGCTTAAAGCCTAATCTATTAAGTGTCAGTCAAATGTGCAATCAAGGAACTGAGGTAATATTTCGATCAAATGGATGTATTGTTCGTGAGCTTGACACAGAAAAAACAATGATCAAAGGCACAAGAACTCCAAATAATTTATACATATTCAAAGAAGGAGAACAATAATGCTATCTGAGCAAGAATGATGAACACTGGCTATGGCACAGAAGATTGGGGCATCTTAGCTTCTCCCAGATAAGGAAAGAATGCAAATATCAGGTAGTTCGTGATCTTCCTGACATCATAATTCCATACAATACAATATGAAAATCATGTCAATTTGGTAAGCAAACTAGAACTAATTTTCCTGAGAAGGAAGGATCAGCTAGTGGGCCACTTGAACTTGTTCACACTGATATATGTGGTCCAAATAGGAAGAGGTCACCTCGAGGAGAAGAGTACTTCATATTGTTCATTGATGACTTTTCAAGGATGTGTTGGATAGGACTCATGAAGTATAAAGATGAAGCCTTCGAAAAGATCAAGTCATTCAAAGTTTTGGTTGAAAACGAATCAGATCACAGAATCAAATGTCTCAGATCTGATCGAGGAGGGGAATTTACCTCAAATGAATTCTTCGATTTTTGTGAAGAACATGGAATAAGAAGGGAATTCTCAGCTGCAAGGACTCCTCAGCAAAATGGAGTAGTGGAAAGGATGAACAGAACGGTTCAACAAATGGCTCGTGCTATGATTGATGAGTCTGGAGCTCTTGCAACCTTCTGGGGTAACGCTGCATTTGTCGCTGTTACTATCCTCAACAAGACAAACGTCCGGGTAAAACACACTCAGACTCCTCATGAACTTTGGTATGGTAAGACTCCCATGGTAAATTACTTCAAAATTTTTGGAAGCAAATGCTATATTAAAGGAACTGATGAAAATTTTGGCAAGTTTGAACCTAGAGCAGATGAAGGCATTTTACTTGGTTACTCTCGCCACAACAAAGCTTACAAATTTTATAATAGAAGACTTGGAAAAATTGTTGAAAGCATTGATGTAATGGTTGATGAAGAAGGAAGCACTCCTAGACAAGTAAAATTTGAAGAATTCGAAGATGGCGAAGACTATCCATCAACATCAAATCAGATTCATGACGAAGAAGAAACCCATGAGGCACCAGAAGAACAGATAAGGATAGATGAAAAGACTCCATCCAGATACGTTCAGAAGAATCATCTGGAATCTCAAATTTTGGGGTAGAAAGAGGCAGTTGTACAAACAAGAAGAACCATTTCAGAAGCTTCAAGCTATCTAGCATTGCTCTCCTCCACTGAACCGCAAAATGTAAGAGAGGCTTGCAAAGATGAATGTTGGGTCAAGGCCATGGACGAAGAACTCAAGAAGATTGAAAAGAATAACACTTGGGAGTTGGTTCCTAGATGAAAAGATAGGAATGTCATAGGGACAAAATGGATTTTCAAAAATAAGCTAAATGAAAATGGAGAAGTGGTTAGAAACAAGGCAAGACTTGTATGTAAAGGGTATGCGCAACAAGAAGGCATAGACTTTGAAGAAACTTTTGCACCAGTTGCCAGACTTGAGGCTATTAGGATGTTCCTTGCTCTCTCGAGCTTTCAGAAGTTCAAAGTATTTCAGATGGACATAAAATCCGCCTTTCTGAATGGGGACCTAGAAGAAGAAGTATATATTGAGAAACCAGATGGATTCATCCTTGGAAATGATCCAAAACTTGTATGTAGACTTAAGAAGGCACTCTATGGTCTTAAACAGGCTCCAAGGGCATGGTACTATCGTCTAGACAAATATCTCCATCAACAAGGTTTCTCAAAAGGCTTAGCAGATAACAATCTATATATAAAAATCGATAATGATAAATTGCTAATACTTGTTGTATACGTTCATGATATCATTTTTGGTAGCAATGAAGAAGCCATGAGTCAACACTTTGCTTTGGTGATGCAAAAAGAATTTGAAATGTCCTTGCTTGGTGAGCTGACATATTTCCTTGGTTTACAAATCCAACAAAATAAAGATGGTATCTTCTTATCACAAACCAAGTGCCTAAAGCAGATCTTGAAGAAATATGGCATGGAAGACTCGAAACCGATATGTACCCCTTGGTAACAGGATGCAGCCTCAGCCCTAATGATGAATCAGCAACAGTACATCAACCAACCTATAGATCCATGATTGGTAGTCTACTCTATCTGATAGGAACTCGGCCAGACATCATGCATGCAGTGGGAATAGTTGGAAGATTTCAGGCTAATCCAAAGGAAGCACACCTTCAGGCAGTCAAGAGGATCTTCAAATATCTTCAAGGAACACAAAACTATGGCTTATGGTATTCTAGAGATGCAGATATCACACTTCATGCATATACATATGCAGATTGGGCAGGAAGCGTGGATGACAGAAAAAGCACTAGTGGTGGTGCATTCTTTATGGGGTCCAGATTAGTATCTTGGTTCAGCAAGAAACAAAATTCAATTGCTTTATCTACAGCTGAAGTAGAGTATGTGTTTGTTGCATCCTGCTGCACACAACTTCTTTGGATGATGCAAACTTTGCAAGATTTTCAAATCACCTGTACTCCACCTATCTCCATATTTTTTGATAATACAAGTGCAATCAGTATTTCAAAAAATCCTGTCATGCATTCAAAGACTAAGCACATACCTATCAAGTATCATTTTCTAAGGGAACAAGTGCCTGAACAAAAGGTTAAATTGGAGTATGTTCCCTCTAAGGAACAAATTGCTGATATACTCACCAAACCATTACCCAGAGAGAAATTTGAATACCTAAGACAGAAGCTGGGGGTAGTTGATGCATCATCTTGCTATTGAATCTTGTCTGTTTCAGAGAAAAGTGGTTGTACGGGAGTTTCCTGAGGTGGATACGCGTACATATGCCGGTTTATGTGGGTCAGGCTCTGGGTGAAGAGAGTCCGATATGGGTCTGACAAAGACCATATGGAATGGGTCCAGGGGGAGCATATATTTTTCTAATAATACATTGTTGGCATTATCTTAGAAGATCTTGGCTCGATTTCTCAGTTGTTTTTGGTTCAGGTGGAATAGGTGCAGAACGAGATCAATGGTTGCTGGTTTGAAGGTTGATTGACAGATACTGCTGGGGATAGTTGTTGTCCTACTGTAGATATTTTGTCTCTATGTCATGTACTTATTTCGTATCAAGGTCATGTAACAGCTATTTTTGTTTTCCCCACTATGCCTGGGATGAATGATGTAATGTTCTTGTTTTATCTTTGGTATATCCACATTTGATTGGGAGGATGAGTCAATATTGGTATCTACCCACTTCGTTGGGAGATGTATGTATGTATGAGTCCTTGGTGGTAGGAAAAGTCATGTTGCAGATCATCTTTTGCAAAACAGAGCATTCAGCATGTACTCAGGGGGAGCATAACCCTTTGCCCTTGATGTCAAAGGGGGAGGATGTTTTTGAGTGACTTGCGATTGCCATCAAGTCCAAAGGGGGAGATTGTTGGCATTATGACACAGGAGTGGCTCTATGGCATAGGTGTTTTCCTTGATGGCAACTCACTCAAATTATAGATCTCAAGTTCAGGTACTCAAAGAATGAAGAAAATAAGATATCTGTAGGTCCCTATTCTCAAAGATGCGGTCCTAGGCTGGTTCCGCAGGTGCGCCGTTGAAAAGATGTAGACTTGCTCGCAGGTGTCTCGAACAAAAGGTGCGAACCTAAAGTGCACGTACTTTCATGCAAAGAAAAATGCACGAACGTGGGAAATCTTATGGTTGGTCCATGGTATTTAGTCCGACGTTTTTTATCCTATGGTTTTGGTCCATGGTTTTTGCATCTAAAATATTGAACCCACGTTTTGGGTCCCTAGTATTGGATTCCTATGGTTTTGGACCATGGTTTGAGTAAGGCCTAGTCTATAAAAGGGAAAGGAGATCATTTGGCTATACACAAGTGTGTTGAATATCTTAAGAAGAACAAGATCTGAAATTCTAGTGATCGGTCGGTGAGTTATAGTTGGACCTAAATCAAGGAGAAACTTGAGCATTACAAGACAGATCTACTGAAGGGTCTAGATCTCCTTGGCGCATGATCATATCTGTGTAAATTTGATAGCTTTAGGGTATAAGCGAAGACTGATAAATTGTCTATACTCAGAGGTGCGCAATCCAGACACGGGTGCAGGTGCGGAGGTGTGCGGTCTAGACACAGGTGCAGGTGCAGAGGTGCATGGTTCAAACACAGTGCAGGTGCGGAGGTCTGCAGGACTAGACTTAGCGGAAGTGCAGATATCCGCAGGTTTCTATTAGTGAAGTTGCGGACTTTTCTTGAAATATATTATAGCTACTTTTGTCTATTGCCGCAGTGTTCTAGGTTTAGAATTGGAGTCTAGTACTGGTATTGTTTTCTAGTTACAACATTCTGAGAAGTTATTGGTTGATTCAGTAGTTATTTGTGGAAAAGATATTGGTTGATGCACATATACTTGATGATTATTTGATTTTCATGGATCCAGTCTGAAAATTTATGAAACGTGGTCCCTGGAAGAAAAGAGAAGGTTGAAGCCTTCAATAGGTCAGCACCTACATACTAGTACCTCAACTAGTACAAGAGCTAAGGGGGTTGGAGCTCCCTTCCAGGAGAATATGGAGAACGAGAGAAGGTTGTATCCTTCTGTAGGTTGAAGCCTGCGCACTGGTATAAGACTGCACCAGTACAAAATCATATTAAAAGAAGCTTCTAATTGAAAGAAGATAGAGAAATATTGTAGCAGGTGGTTTTCACCCACATTGGGTTTCAACCTTATATCTTGTGTTCTTTAGTGTGACTGTATGCTCTATTTTTCCTCTTCTTGTTTATTGTTATATGGTTCTACTACACAGATTAATTAGCAACATCTGAAGAATAAATTAAATTATAAGTCTGAAAGTTTCATTAGTTAGATCTGCAAATTTTTGTATAAACTGAAAAGAATTTGATAATACTGATTCACCCCCCCCCCCTCTCAGTATTATTTTCAACAATTTTACATTAAAGTTTAATATCAATTGAATTGTCTTAAATATAAACTTTAAGACAAAAACTGTTTGAGACAAAAATATTTTAAGACAAAACTTTATATTTAACACAAAAATAGTTTAAGACAAAAATATTTTAAGACAAAACTTTATATTTAAGACAAAAATATTTGAGACAAAACTTTATTTTTAAGACAAATGTAGTTTGAGACAAACATTTAAAGACAAAACATTTTTTTTAAGACAAAAACAATTTAAGACAAACTTTATATTTAAGACAAAAACTATCTAAGACAAAAATATTTTAAGACAAATTTATATTTAATACAATGACCACTTTAGATGAAACCTATTTAATAAAATTAACATTTAAGACACAAACATATCAATTTAAGACAATATTATCTAACAACTACAAAATTGACTCTGATAGTGCGCCCTAAGTTTGCCAGTTTGCAGGAAACTACTGTCTTGCGCCTATACTGTAGTTGTTATTTTACTTACGATTCACGTTATCTTATATAAAAACAAACATTTGTTGGGCTCTTTGTTTTGTGGGGGTAGTCAACTAAGAAGAATACAACAAATTTTACTGACAAGATTTATCAGACATCAATTCCTCTTTTGTCCCTTTCATATCTACTAATATGATTAGAGACAACTTGTTTATGATTGTATTCGGCACTGCTACACGGAGGGGGATTTTAAGACAATTTTTTAAGAGAAAAGAAATGTTTTATCTTCAAATTTTCAATACGAAGCACTAGTAAAAATAGGTAAATGATTAGGGGTCCGTCTGAACATGGATAAGCAGTATCATAGTTGGAGTACTTTTCGGGGTTTCCATCAATTTTGTTTTAATGTGTTTTTTGACTGTTTCATTTATTTTGAATGCTACTTATATGTATTGGTTGCTATTATTAGCACATTATTGTGATGAAACGCTTGATTTTCATCAACAACATGGATTAGGTTCACCTGAAGGATTGTTGAAAAAGGTAGCAATAAATTATTAATTTGATTTTTCCTTCATTAAATTGAGAAAAAAAATGAATTTCCACATCAGCATACAACTTGGATACAATTAACTTTTATGACATGCCTTGTGTCACCCATTTTACTGACTAAATTCAAGTTAGAGGAGTTAGAGTTTAGTTAAGAATTTGTGATAGCTAATTTGTATCAATCAAAGTCAGTTATCTCAAGTTGTATTAAAGTAAACTAGTTCTAATTGATGGAGGAACTCGTGGAAGGTCAATTGTGCAGTGGGACTTCAATCAAACTCAATGATCATCTAGTTAACTGATTAATCTTCTGGAAATAACTAGTGCATGCAAATAATTTGAGTTCCCTAGCTATGGTGGAGGTTCCAAGGCAATGTAATATTAGTTGTAGACTAGTCTTGAGTGTACAATTGTTGCATGCAATCAGATGATCAACCTTGGGAATTGCACAATCGATTTTTTTTTAATTTCCTAAATAATAGGGGAATAATTTCTCGAGGAATTGTGCAAGGAAATAGGGGCTCAAGGAAAGGCATAAATTGACTAAGTCTGGGTCAAAGCTTCTCAATGAGTAGAGGGAGAGGTTATTCACTTGGAGGTTGTGCTAGTTGAGCAAAGCAATTGTAATACATCTATGTTCATCATATTAATGCAAGCATACATTGGGGTTTTTACCAGATTTATTTCCCCAAGAAAGATATTGCGTGCATGTGTGTTATTTCTTATTGCATGTCTGGAATTTTTGTTCCAAGTTTGGAATTAACTTCCACAGTGTAGTAAACTAGGTTTTTGTCTTGTAATTTTCATTAAAACTTCATGAGCAGTTGAAAATCTACACCATAATTTCTACATGGTATTACAGAAGGATTCACATTAGAGTAGGAATTTCAAAGTTGTTTCTTAGGAGGTTCAAATTTGCAGTTCAGTGTAGCAGGATCTCTTTAGAGCTGAGAAGATGACATTTAATGGGTTGAGGCTAGAGTATGCCTTGGAATGCAACTCTAATTTCATTGCATTGAAGGATCATATGGATGATGTATTCAATTCCAATGGATTTCTAGAATACATCAAGAGAGAAGTTGCAAAACCAGCGAAATATGATGCCGAAAACCTTGCTCAATGGAAGAAAGATGTAACCAAGGCAAGGAGAATAATATTGGAGGGACGAGACCACATTGTCACCAATCTCCATGGGAAAGAAAATAATTATGCAATGTGGTAGACACTAACAAATCTATTTTAGAATAATAGTGACCACAAGAAGTTAGAGCTCAAGGATAAACTTTGAAATATGAAGATGTAGAAGAATGACACTATCCCACAGTATCTGAGTAGGTTCACACAAGTTCGTCATAAGCTTGTAATAGTTGGTATTATTGTTTTAGAGGATGACTTGGTAAGCCTAGCCCTTCTGGCATTCCCAAGGCTATCATAACTATCAAGATTCAGTGAATGGAAGGAATAAATTATTGAATTGGGAACACTTATGGTTTGATTTGGTACAGGAGGAAATAAGGCGGAATACTAGAGATGGGATCTCATCCAAGGACGAGGATAAAGAAAAATTTGGATTGGCTTGAAAGGGAAAGAAGGGAAAAGGGAATAATCTCAAACCAAACCAAAATCCAGACAAGGGGGAAAGAAGAAAGATCTATCAAAAATTAAATGCTTCCATTGTCATGAATGCGGGCACTATGCCATGAAGTGTCCACACAAAAATGCAAGCAAGAAAACCTTAGGAGGAGTAGCATGTTAAACCTTGACTTCATAGTCCGAGCTTGACCTTACCCTTATCTTATGCATGTCGAGCACAATGATGGGGAGCATGTGGTACTTGGACTCAAGTGCATCGTTCCACATGACAAGGTGTAAATATTTTTTCAATAGCTTGGAGGAGAAACATCTGTAGATGCACATTAAGCTAGGGGATGAAAAAAGGTACAGTATGACTGGTAATGGTACATTCACCTTTCAAAGGGAGCCAGGCTTCCCTCTTAGGCTCTGATGAAAGGAGATTTTGGGGTATACCAATTTCCCCTTTGTTTATAAATTTTGACCCTGAGGCCTATGGTTTATGGCCCACAAACCTATCGGAAGCATTTTTCGTGGCCTTAGCCTTTAAAAATCGAGACCATATGACTTATTCAATTTTTCTTTATAAATTGGGGCCACAACAGTTTATCAGAAATACATAGGAATATACGAGAAAACACACAGTCAAAAGCATGGCCAAACTTCAAAAAGAATGAACCCGTGTTCATAAATTGTCGGGTCTGCACATCCGGTCCATCGACATCCCACTGCGCTCTCTGTTCACCAATCTCCGCCATCCATTACTTTCCTGGATCCAACGGTTAACATTCACTCTGAATATTCAAACTGGTTGGTCAATCCTCCACCGTCAATCTATGCTTAGTGGATCCGACAGTCCACATCGATTTCGGCTGGACAAATAGCACAAGGATTAACTGCCTGATAAAGTGATTTCCTCTCTCCTCCTAGCTGCTACCTGTCAATCACTAAGTGGAATCGGGTGCTCACCCTTCAATACCACTTACCACTTTTTGCTCACCCAAAATACCACTTCCACTGTTGTGAAACCACTTTTTTCGCGAATTAACTTCTGCGCTCTTCCACCGTGCGATGACCGTCGATCTATTCCATCAGACGGTTCTGATGGTTCCTTCAGGTTCCTCTGTATTTTATCTAGACTATTGATCTCTGAGATCCAACGGATCATGTGCATTCTCTCATTTGTCCACCATTTGATGGATTATTTGCTTAAAACATAGTTCTACCACTCACTCTTTCTATACACGACACACCATATATAGCATTATTTTCATTAATTAATGGATCACCATTGATCCTTATTGTGATTGATGGCCAATCAACAATATCACAACACAGGAATTAAGCCATCATCGCATATATATAGATAACATGAAAATGCATTATTACATATACACACACATAAATCCACGAAATATCAAAACTGAACACACTTTGTATTATACACGATATGATTACAGATCTAAGGCATTTCAGCCTTACGGACAAATTCCCCTTCAACTACATTTTGATCGCTCTATTCTCACAAATTTACTCTGTTCTCACTTTTTCCTATTGAACACATAGGTTCATCATTTATAAACACATTGGGTCGGATCATTGGAAGGATCTGATCAATTCCTCTCCATAAATCACTCAACTATCCCTAATTCTCTCTACATGCATACATACATATGGTAGTTTACATTAAATAAGTCTTCTAGAGACTTTATCCATTCCATCAAACTAGCTCTATTTTAACAGAAATATCTGTTGTTTACTCGATGGTCCACGTCATCCTTCGTGCTCTGCTTTGGATTCCTCATTTGATTAAGAGTGTTGGATGCTCCTGCATCAGACTCCCGAGGCACAAAAATTTATGTCCTGCTCGTCATATGCTTCTCCTTGTCCTTAGAAATTCTAGCCACTTCTCAGTGGAACTTCCTTCATGATTTTCTGTGAGCTACAACCAACCTCTGCAGTAACAGCCTTCCTCTGCTACATGATACCTCATCAAGCTTTCTCCTCTGAGCTTAGTCTTTTGGCATCCTTCTAGTTCTCTCCTCTAGAACCATTTGAGCACACCTTGCTCTAGGTTGTTGCAAGTCTTCTCACCTTTCGCTGCCACTATATGCACGACAGTAAGATCATTACTCTCCAGCTTTAAACAATTGTACCTCCTTCTCCTTCTGCTTGCACTCTTTCGTAGGAAAACTTTCCTTTCCCTTAACCTTTATCTGCTCTGATACCAAATGATGAAAAACGATTTCGGGGTAAGGCAAAAACCCCTTTCATATCAATATTCGACCCTGAGACCTGTGGGTTATGGCCCACAAACCTATCGAAAGCATTATTCATGGCCTTAGTCTTTAAAAACCGGGACCATACGACTTAGTCGATTTTTCTTTATAAATCAGGACCACAACACTTTATCGGAAATACACAGGAATACATGGGAAAACACACAATTGGAATAATGTCCAGATTTTAAAAAGAATGAACCCGTGTTCATAAACCGTTGGGCTCACACATCCGGTCCATCGGCATCCCATTGCACTGTCCATTCACCGATATTCGTCGTCCATTACTTTCCCGGATCCAATGGTCACCATTCACTCCGAATATTCAAACTAGCACATCAATACTCCATCGTCGATCTGCACTTAGTGGATCTGACGGTCCACATCAATTTCAGGTGGGAAAATAGCACAAGGATTAACCACCCGATAAAGCGGTTTCCTCTCTCCTCCTCGCTGCTACGTGTCAATCACTAAGTGGAATTAGGTGCTCACCCTTCAATACCACTTACCACTTTTTGCTCGCCCAAAATACCACTTCCACTGTTGTGAAACCACCTTTTTTTACGAATTAACTTCCGTGCTCTTCCACCGTGCGATGATCGTCGATCTGTTCCATCAGACGGTTCTGATGGTTCCTCTGTATTTTGATCTGGACCATTGATCTTTGAGATCCAACGAATCATGTGCATTCTTTCATGTGTCTGCCATTTGATGGATTTTGCGCTTAAAACACAATTCCGCCATTGACTCTTTCTACACACGACACACCATATATAGCAATATTTTTGTTAATCAATGGATCGCCATCAATCATTATAGTGATCGATGGTCGATCAAAAATCTCGTAACACAAGAATTAAGCCATCATCACACACACACACACACACACACACACATATATATAGATAACATGAAAAGGCATTATTACATATACACACACAGAAATCCACACAATATCAACACTGAACACACTTTATATTATACACGGTATGATTACATAGCCTTAGGAGAAAATTCCCTTTCAACTACATTTTGATCACTCTGTTCTCACAAATTTACTTTGTTCTCACTGTGCATTATTGAACATGCAGATTCATCATTTATAAACACATTGGATCGGATCACTGAAAGGATCTGATCAAATCCTCTCCATGAATCACTCAACTGTCCCTAATTCTCTTTACATGCATACGTACATATGGAAGATTACATTAAATAGGTCTTCTAGAGACTTTATCCATTCCATCAAACTAGCTCTATTTTAACAGAAATGTCCCATGTTTACTCCGATGGTCCACGTTGTCCTCCTTGCTCCGCTTTGGATTCCTTGTTTGATTAAGAGTGGCGAATGCTCCTGCATCAGGTTCAACGATGTCATGTTTGTTCTAGGCCTAAAGAAAAATCTCATCTTTGTTGCAATTTTGGAAGACCATGGTTATGAAGTGATATTAATCAAAGGAAAAGTGTTCCTAAGATACATAGCCACGGCAGAGGTGAAGCAGATCGGGGTTCATGTGAAGAACCTGTATAATCTAGATGTGGAAGACTATGTTGCATTAAGCACTATTGCAGAGAAAGTGGAGGTCATGATGTCGATGAAATTTGGCACAAAATACTTGCCCATTTGCATCATGGTACCTCGAATACTATACAACAAATAACCACTAGCCTCCCTAAAGGAGCACTTAAGCAGTAGGATGTATGTGTAGGTTTTAATCCCATACAAAAATTACCTGCATACAAATTCTAAAACACAGAAAATAAACAATGTGAGAGCATAACACATAAAACACATATACATAGAGATTTTCCCCTGGATCCCAAAACC